>JADBJO010011233.1:55000-66232 GCA_016801955.1 Conus betulinus
GCAAAAAATTCAGGGTATGTGTTGGGGGGAAGGGAAGAGGAGGAGGGGGTGGGCAGTGGTTTGTTGGTGTTTTGAGTGTGAAAATAGCCAAAGAGTAAATGGGGAGGGGGGGGGGGGGGGGGGGGGGGGAGTGTAGGTGTTTCTGAATGAATAGCCAAAAGTTGGTATGTGAAGCGGTTGTGTGTATGTTAAAGTGTATAGCCAAGAAGCCAGTTCGTTGGACATCAGTTATGCATGGGTGTTTGCATGTGAGTATATGGCCAGAATTGTCAGTGTGAGGTGTGTGGGTGTGAGGCCAAAATTCTCAGTGGGGGGGGGGGGGGGGGGGGGGGGGGGGACAGTTATGTAGGTCAGCGTACAGCCAAAACAAAACAAAAAAAAAATAACTTGCGTGGAGCAGCTGCCTTTATGTGAGAGTGTACAGCCAGCAGATTAGTGTGGGACACATCGAAAAGTTTGTGTGTGAATTGAAAGATAAACAGTCAGCATTTGCGGGGCGGTCGAGTGGTGTATTTGTGTGAATGTTATATTTAGAGCCAGAGTCATTTGGGAAGGGGAGGAGACGGTTCAGTTGTGTGTGGATGATTGTGTAAAATAAAGCTCCGTGAAACCAGTAGGAAGGGCGGTTGTTTATAAATGGGTATTTGTGTATGTTTTTCAGTAAGAAATGTCAATGAAGAGGGTAGTTATGTGGGTGTCTGTGTGAACGCACAGCCCAAAAGTCAAAGCGCGTGCAGCAGTTCTATGTGTGTGCGACTGCACAGCCAGAAATTCAGCATGCGATGCAGATGTCTGTTGTGTGATTGTGTTGCCAAAAAGTTCCTGTGTGAGCAGTTGCATACAAGATACAAGAATGCTTTGTTATCTTAAATTCTGAGAAATTACAGTCGTGCTGCTGATTTACTGTACTTGAGTGACATAAATAAACATGAAAAACAGTGAACAGTAAACAAGTAGGGTAACTCAACAACAATAAACAATAAACAAGTAGGGTGACTCAACAACAACAACCCAACAAAATCAATTTAGTTATAATGTAAAACCTCATACATGTAGGTAAACACATACTGAACACACACAACACACACACACACACACACACACACACACACACACACACACACACACACACACACACACACACTAAACACAAAACACACACACACACACACACACACACACACACACACACACACACACATTTACACACACACACACACACACACACACCACTTAACACACACACACACACACACACACACACACACACACACACACACACACACACACACACACACACACACACACTTACACACACACATGTACACACACACACACACACACACACACACACACACACACACACACACACACACACCACTTACTAATTTTCAGAATTTGCTGAAAACAGACACATTTTCATTGTTGCTCACAAATGATGAAAATACAGAATATAAAAAGGCAGTTAAGTGAATAATTATGGCAAAGAACAGAGTACAGTACAAGTACCGCACATGTATGTGTGTGAACATATAGCCAACAGCTCAGTACACAGGGGAAAAATTTGCATTTGGGTGTGGTAGATAGCCAGAAAGTGAGTGTGTGGGGGAAGGATACGTGGATGTTAGTGTGTAAGTGTGTAGCCAGAAAATCAGTGTGTGTGTGGAATTATATGCGAATGTTAGTGTGTGTAAGTGTGTAGCCAAAAAGTCGGGTGTGTTGTGCAGTTGTGTGTCGTTGTTAGTGTGTGATTGGGTGGCTGAAACTATTAAGTGTGTGTGATAACTGTGGGTGTTTGTATAGGAATGGTTAGCCAAAGGTTAGTTTGTGGCATATTTTCTCTGTGTGTGTGTGTGTGTGCGTGCGTGTGTGTGTGTGTGTGTGTGTGTGTGTGTGTGTGTGTGTGTGTGTGTGTGTGTGTGTGTGTGTGTGTTAAGAAAAAAGTCGATGTGAGAGGAAGTTATGTTTACGCATGAGTGTCTCTTCAACCAAAAAACCAGTAGGAGGGATCGGGGGAGGCAGTCAGTTGACAGTGTGTATGTGAATCTACGGTCAAAAAAGTCGGGCAGTTGACAGTGTGTATGTGAATCTATGGTCAAAAAGTCGGGAAGTGGGGGGGCGGGAGGAGGGATGGGGGAGGGAAGATTACAGGGAAGTGAAGTGTTGATGTGTAGACATGAAACTATTGTCTGAGGCAGTTTGTGTGTGGAAAAGAGAGACTCACAGAGAGAGAGAGTTTGTGTGTTTGGAAGAGAGAGAGAGAGAGAGAGAGAGATGTGTGCTCATGTGTGTGTATGTGTGGTACATTGAGTAAGTAACTCAACATATTTGCTTTTTACCTTTGAAGCCACTCATTACAGAAAGAAGAAGAAGAAAAACTCAAGAAGAAGAGAGAAGAAATACAAGAGGAATAAAAAAAAATATATATGAATTGAATACTCAGAAAGTAGAAAGAAGTTTTGTACAATATCAGCAAATGTAATGTGTTTACATTTGTAGCCCTTCCATTTCATATCAGTTGTGTGTATTTCTGAGATAGATAGAGTTTATCACACTGTATGTGTGTGTGTGTCTTCGTTTAAAGTTGGATTATTATTTAGCCACACTTTCACACACTTCGCATTTTGTGTGTGTGTGTGTGTGTGCGTGTGTGTGTGTGCGTGCGTGTGTGCGTGCGTGCGTGCATGCGTGCGTGCGTGCGTGTGGAAACTACAACTATCATTTGCATAGCTCGTACATGCTTCTTTCTATTCTAGCATGATGGTTCCTGTCCAGTTTATTATACTGCTGGCAGCATCATGAATGAATCTGAATAATGCAGTTCTCTGATTCATTCCATTTGAGGATGCAGCCTGGTGTCAACAGATGGCTCACTTCCTCATCCATATTCAGTTCCTTCCTTGGGAAATGGTGTTTCATTGCAAGTGCATTTGTAGAAATTCATGATGGGAAGGATGGGGGTGTTTGTGAGTGTGTGTGTGTGTGTGTGTGTGTGTGTGTGTGTGTGTGTGTGTTAATTCTGTCACAAGTATTGGCAGAAGACTTAAATTCAAATCAAAATACAGAAGGTGCATGGTATCACTTACTGAAAGCACTTTATGTTCCAAACAAATGAACTTTTGACCAACATGTCTTCTTCAGATGTCATGAATAACAGATATAAGTCATGCTTTTAAACAAAACTCTCGAGGCGGCTGTCAGCAGCAGAATGACAATGAGGAGTATTGCCTTGTGATTTTTTTACATCTGCTGTTTGTGGTATCTGAAGAAGGCATATCTGTCAAAAATCCATGAATGTATGTTTCATATTGTGTATTAGATGTTATTTTGCACCTTTCTTTTATACATTTTTTTTTTTTTTTTTTTGGTATTTTGGCTTGTTTTCAGGAGCTCTGCAGTCGTTTTTTAGTTTCAGCGCTTCTTTTGTATACAGCTGAAGTTTTGATTTGGCAACTGCATGAAGTGCTTTTTTTAACAGATGTGGTCTGGGTTTGAAATGGAGAGATTTGGTAAATATCCTATGCCAGGAAGATCACACCATCACAGGAAATTCAAAAGATTTAGATACAGCCATGTTTTGCAGTGGTTTCATAACTTTTACAAAAGATTCATTTCACTTAAAACACATGAAGTTCTACATATATGTCAGACATAAGAGTGACATACTGCCATTGATTATTACCCACAGTGTGAAGAAAGTTGCAATCACTGTTGACATCAATTCTTGTCAGTAGAATGAACAGAACCTTCAACAACTTAAGGAACACTTAAATTTTCTTTTTTTCTTTTTTTTTTTTTTTTTTTTTTTTTTTCCTATTTTTTGAGGGGGGGGGGGGGGGGGGGGGGGTCAACACATTAAGTATATAGGTGATCAGCGTAGATTATCGAACGAAGTGACAAGGCAATACATGACACTGCATGACATGGGTCAGCCTATATTGTGGCATGTAAGGAGGGTTTCGGTGTCATCAAGAAGGCCTCACTGCAATGGGGACTAGCCCATATACGCTAATCAGCATCCACTAAGTTTTGAGACCACAATGTGCGCATGATTTAAAGTTGATCATGTTGATGGAGAAATGAATTAATGACTTAAGACGAGAGAATTCAAAAAGAGGGTCTTGTGGCTGCAACTTAGCAGATGTCTGACCTAAGCATTAGCTCAACACACTGGTCAGACCTTGAATACCTACCTAACATTGGTTGTGCTTTTTTTTTTTTTTATCATTGTTTTGTGTGTGTAGTGAATGTACACATGTGTGTATAGATGTGTGGGCACGGGTCTGTGTGTGTGTGTGTGTGTGTGTGTGTTTGTGTGCACGTGTGTGTGCATGATGTGTGTGTATGCGTATGCATGAGTGTGTGTGTGTGTGTGTGTGTGTGTGTGTGCGCGCGCGCACGCATGTGTGTGCGCTTGTGCGTGAATGTGTGTGTGCTCTTGTGTGAATGTGTGTGTGCACGTGTGTTTGTGTGTGCCTGTGCGTGTGTGTGCCTGTGCAAAAGTGCATGTGCATATGTGTGTGTGTGATTTGTGGGCTTGTGTGAGCATACGCACATATCTGCATACACATATCTGCATATGTATGTGTACATGTATGTTTGTGTGTCTTTGTATGAGGGCATGTACGCATGCATGTGTGCATTCATGTGTATGCGTGTATGTGCACACACATGTGGGTGTGGATGTGCACGTGTACGCATGCGCACATGTGTGCGCGTAGGAGTGAGGGCATGTACGCACGCGCGTATAGATATATATGTGTGCTTACATGCATGTGTGTGTATATATATATGTGTGTGTGTGTGTTTTAAGAGAGGGTAATTCAGGGTCATGCTGAAGCAGTTCATGGGCTGTATGTTGTGACAAGTTGATTTCATGGCCAGTTTGGATAACAAAATGAAATGGAAAAAAAAAAAAAAACCAAGGAAAGGAAGGAAGAAAAAATTGGCTTTTAAAACTTTCAGTAAGCAAGGGAACTGTGTGTCCGCAAAATCCCTATCTGGGATTTTGGGGACAAATGGTTCCCACGCCTACTGAAAGTTTTGTTCTAGCAACTTCCTCTTTTTCTCTTTAACTGTGTCTCGGTAACTCTGTGTGTGTGTGTGAGTGTGTGTGTGTGTGTGTGTGTGTGTGTGTGTGTGTGTGTGTGTGTGTGTGTGTGTGTGTGTGTGTGAGTAAATATGAGAGTGAAAAATCTAGAAGTATGCCTGGTATTCTGAGCACAGCCTAATTTTAAGTGCCGTCAAATGTCACTAATTCCGTTTCCATATCATAGACTATCTTTGTTTGTGCCTTTTTTTTTTTTTTTTTTTTTTTTTTGAATGGTCTGACTTGTTCATGATGTGACATTTTTTTGTGTGTGTGTGTGCCTGTGTGATGTTGACTGTGTTGAAAAGGTTTTGTGAGATCAGAAGGGCTATAATAATGATTGAAACTTAAACTTAAAAAACTTAAGAGTGTGTGAGAGAGAGAGAGAGAGAGAGAGAGAGAGAGAGAGAGAGTGTGTGTGTGTGTGTGTGTGTGTGGGTGTGTGTGTGTGTGTGTGTGTTTCTGTATGTGTATATGTGTTTCTCTGTGTGTGTGTGTGTGTGTGTGTGTGTGTGTGTGTGAGTATAATGGGACATGTTGTGTGAGTATAATGGGACATGTGAATGGAGAAAAAAATGTTGGCGTGTTAGTGAATACATTCGTGTAGTTTGTTGGATTCATGCAGACTGGTGATGAAGCATGTACATTTTTCTTTTCTAAATGACTTGAGTTGGGCAGAGAGGAAACACCTGAAGCTTAAGTTTTTTAGTAGCATTGTTATTATTGTTGTTCTTGTTTTGAATAATGTATCAACTGTGAAGACCATAATAGAGGAATAGATTAAAGTGAAGAAAAGTCGAAAATATATTACATTCCCAGCCTGTGGGTGCTGGTGTTAATGGTCAAGATAACATGTATGTAAATCTGATTTAGAAGGTCCTGTGATTTTAGGATCACCCTCAGGCCAGAATTCTGAATGTATTGATGAACTACATGGTATCTATAGGCAACAGCTTGACAGTGGCGATGAATATGTCGCACATATAGATTTTCCTTCTTCCTTTCACTCACACCATGGAGACTGCATTATGTAGGCAACAGGTGTACAAAGAAATCGAACGAAGGAACAAACCCATGTGAGCATGTTTTGGTTTTTTCATGGATAGGTAGTTGTTTATGTATTAAAGAAGATGCCAGATCCATGCCATTTTCATACTCTTAGAAAACTAACCCTCTTGTCTTTTGAAACCAGTGAAGGCTAGAAGATTGATGAACAAGGATTGATGATTTTTTTTTTTCCTTTTCTTTTTTTTTTTTTAACTAGAAAAAGAAAGAAAGAAAGAAAAAAACCAAGACTTCTATAGCAAAATTCTTTGATTATACTCATCCAGTGGAACTCACAATATTACTGTTTATAATGTTGAAAATCTATGGTCTCGTAGCATTTTTTTTTGTTGTTGTTGTTGTTGTTGATCGTATTCGTGCCCTGCCAATACATCATTTGTATGAATGTACGCCAAAAAGCCTGTGCTATGAATGGCTCTGTCTGCACTAGCACCTGTAACTGACACAAGAGCAACAGAAGAAGAGTAGTGTTCTGTAGTGCCATGACGCTTGTCTGTTGTCCAGGCTGGAGACGGAGAAACCTGGGGACACCAAACCATCCTTCTCCAAGTTTGAGATGAAGAAGACCCAGCAAGCCAACAAACGATCCAACGCCGTCAGGTCCTTCTTTGCCAAAACCTCCTCCACAAAAGGTATTATTAGTCATGCATAGCTGTTTGTCTGTCCTGTTATGTTTTTTTTTTTTCCTTAGAGAAATTTCCATATTTCAAAATTCATTGAAATAGAAATCATTCAAATGGCTCTGGATTTAATGAGGGGGAAAAATATGTTAGAATTTTCATTTATTTTAATCCGAAACAAGTTGGGACTTTTCAGGACTTTTTTTTTTAATATACCTTTTGTGTTCCCCAGTGGTATTACTCTCACTTTATGCCGTGGCTTAAGGCTGTGTCAGGCCGATTGACATAGGCTAGAACACCAAGGCTACATCAAAATGTTGTTTTGCTCTGCATAGATATGCGGGGATTGTCTTCAGTCGTGACAAGCTCCTAGCATAACATTATCAGTCTCCAAAATGCCCTGAAGTCGGAGTGTGGCTGCCTATGTGGCAAGATAATTGAAAAAAAAACAAAAACGGTCACACACGTAATGTTCTCATCCCTAGCTGATGCATTTGTACCATAGTGTGTTCAAGTGCTTTGGCTGTTCGGATGATCCCTGGAGTCTTTTAGCCAGGGTACGACAACAACAACAGCAACAACAACAACAACTCTCTCTCTCTGTCCATTCCACTTCCCGCACCACAGCCACACCAGGTTTGTGCTGTTGTAGTGGCAGCACCAGCAGTCCACAGGGAGCAGTCAACATGGAATCTTCATGAGACAACCAGCAAAGGAAACACTGCTCAACTGTCAAGTCATTGCCGCAGTGTTCAGTGGTGCATGTTGCGATCCAACCCACACAGAACCCCATACTGATCACAGTGATTGCAAAGTCACAGAGCCAGCATGGGTGAGCATTCCTCTCAGCATCACTGCATCCAAAGACCGCCACCTGAGCTTGTAGATATGGATGTCTTTGACAGTAACTCACCAGGGGCTTGGATGCAGACAGGAAATTGAAATTGAGGTCACAATGAGAGTATACGGGCCACACATGTGTATTTTTTTTTTTCTATGTAGTGATCATTGAGGATGGTGCCAGTGATACTTTGGAGTTTCAATTTGGTCAGAAGCCGCGGTACAGGGCTATGTTCTAAACTTCCTTTCATGATTTATTCTGATGTCAAGCAGGTCCAGGAGATGAAGGCACTGGCAGTGTTGGTCAGGAAGTTTGAGCAACTCTGACAGACTGTCAGAGGCACGTCCATTGAGTAGATGAAGCTTGAGTGTGTGGGTGAAGTCTTCCCACTGCAGCCTGCAGTGTACCCAGCTTTGATCATATGCTGTCTACAGCTGAAAAATCCCACAGTAATGCGTTTGATAGGACTCGAACCCACAACCTTCAGTGGGCAAGTCCATGACGCTAACCACAGCACCACGGTGGTTCGTGATTTGTACTTTTTTGAAGAGTAGTTGTCAAGTAGAATCAGACAATGTTCTACATGTGAGTCGGGAATAAGCATTCTGTGTGTCAGCCTGGCATTGACGGCTTCAGTCGCTTGATGTGAGAATGTGTTGAATGAAAGGTTAAGCTTTTCCTCATATGTGTCCTTGGTCTTGAAAAAGGTTAGTTTCTTTAGATCTTTTTGCTTAGTTTAATACATATTCTGAATACCATCTGCAAGCAAAATCTGCAACCAGCTGACAAAGGTAACAGTCTTTATCATCTCTGAAAGAAGAATTCAGTTATTGTGCGAAAGAGACTTAAAAAAGACATAGGAAACCTCAATAATTTCAAAAATACACATAAAGGTATTTGAAGGTGCATGATAAGTGTGTGGAAATCAAAAGGTGTGGTCAGAGCTGTCCGTTCACTCACTTTAAATGTATTGGTATAAGTCTTTTGAGCACAATTTTCTAAAACACATCAGTTTTCCAGAAAATGCTTTACTACATGCGATGATTCTCTTAACAGACTCAACAGTGCTTAGCTTGCCTGCATTACTGAAAAATGAAGTCAGTGTTGGTCTTTTTTGTCGACAGAAGCATCTTCCACATCACCAACAGCACCAAAAGAGTCACGCAGATCTAGTCTGGAGAGCCAGAAAGTGGGGGGAGAATTTGCAGAGTTTTCTACGAACATTGCGTAAGCCGCCGGCGATGGAGGTTTCGAAGATGGTGCGAGGATTTATCGAGCGCATTCAGCAGAACATGAACATACCCATTGAGGAGCTGTCGGAAATGGTGCAGGACTTCTCTACCAGAACTTGGCTGACAAGATGACAACGCAGACGGTGTTCAAAGGTATGCTTGTGGTCGTGTTGTTGTTGTTGTTGTTGTTGTTTTCTGAAGATGCTGGCTTTCGTGGATGTGTGTGTTGTGTGTGTGTGTGTGTGTGTGTGTGTGTGTGTGTGTGAGGTGTGTGTGTGTGTGTGTGTGAGTGAGAACGCGTGCATGCATGTATGAGTAGGAGGCAGAGAGAGATAGAGAGAGAGACACTGGTAAGTGTGGATGATTTGCAATTTGTGATTTTCATGTTGTGTGTGTGTGTTTGTGATATTTGCCTTGCACAGACTCGTACATTGCCTGCCTGTCTGTCTGAGTCTGCCTCTCTCTCTTTTCTCTCTCTCTCTCTCTCTCTCTCTCTCTCTCTCTCTCTCTCTCTCTCTCTCTCTCTCATAGGCATATTCTCACCTCCATCCTCCTGCAACCCTCCCCCCCTTTCCCTTCCTCCCCTGTTTTCCTCCCTCCAGGCTATTAAGTCTCTCTCCCAAACATTTTTTTCCACCCTGTCTGTGCCTCATCCCTTCTCTTTAGAATTTTTTGACGGCTGATTACCCCCCATTCTCTGTTTCTATATGAGTCATCGCTCGATTCCCCCCCCCCCCCAACCTCCCCAGTCAGTATGACTAGAACCTCCCTCCCACTCCTTCCTCCTTTCCTTCCACACACACACACACACACACACACCACAAAAGCACACATGTGCACCTTCTGTCCAAAAGTCACCATATGCGGCAGTTGTTTATTGGGTGTGAGGTATTGCTATGCTGATTTTCATTATTGCAGAACACATGTATACATGTGTCAATTGCATGTATGTCCAGGACGGGGGAAATCCTGATGGTATTGCTTAAGTGCACTAAGTTGATGTATTATTAGTCAGGCTCAACACACCAAGGTTATCTTTGCACTCATACACGCATATGCACACTTATGCGCCCATCAAACATTCACCTTTCTCTGGGAATGGGATGTCACGCATTCGTTTCTCTCTTAGCACGACTGGAACAAGAACTACAATTTCTATGCTACGTATAATTATGCATGAACAATCCAATCACACAAAAATGCAATAATCAAAACCATAAAGATCAATACTTCCTAATCCCGGGTTATAATAAATGGCTTCTTACCTGGCCAGGTTTTCACAACACGGCCATGCTTTCACACACCACACCACAGTTCTTGAAAAGTCTCTTCAAGTCTTCTTCAGCACTGCTTGATGGTGACGCCCTTGGTTGACTGGCTCCAGGTTTCAGGACTGGGGTCTTTGTGGTCATCTCTGGGATCTCGACGTAGAACTCTTCTTCTTTGTCTCTTTCACCCACCTCTTGGTTCAAATTCAGTCTGTCTCTCTTCTTCACCCACCTCTGGGCTTCAAACTTACTTTTTCTTCTCTTCCTGCTTGTCTTTAACGCTAAGACTTGCTGTCTCTTCTATCTCCCAGACCACGTTTCTCTCGACCCTAGTCCTGCCCACCCTTTCTCTTTCCTCTGCCTTCTCTCTCTCTCTCTCTCTCTCTCTCTCTCTCTCTCTCTCTCTTCCTCTCTCTCTCTCTCTCTCTCTCTCGTGGTGTTCTTCTCCTCTCCTACACATTGCCCTCCCTCAGTTTATATAGGGATGGAAACAAAGGATTCCCCTTCGGGCCATGCCTTTGTCCATGCTGCTTCTCAACCCCCCTGTTCACAAGTACCCTGAACTCTCCATTCGCTACATTCTTCCACCCATCAGTATCTACACGCATCCCTACCTAATTGATAAGCAAACAACCACTTGGCATCAAATGGACTTAGAAATTTCCGCCGACTTAGGGGGCCACTTTAACACAGTAATTATCTTAAAGAGGGCTATGACATTGACAACAACGTCCACGCGCATTCAATCAGCCTGACAATAGAGCCAACACAGTGCCCCATAGCAATACCATCTAAACGAGCCCAAGACTCCTGCTCTTCAATTACTGTTTACAAAGCGACCTGCTGCTGACTGAGTATGTAGCGCCCACTTGATGCACCGAGGGTCCTAGTGGTTGCGTCCCCTCCCCCTTTCACTATCAGGAAGGTCCGAACCCCTATAAACCTATTTGAGACTATGTACACCACGTCCCTTTTCCTCTAAGCGTTTAATGCCCTTTTGTTGAATTTTCAACGCCTTGACAATGTACATAGTTGTATATCTGTCAGCGTCCTGTATAATGTAATAATCTCTCTCTCTTTTCTCTTTTCTATCCTCTCCTCTCCTCCCCCCCCCCCC
>JADBJO010011234.1:0-30000 GCA_016801955.1 Conus betulinus
GGCCACACAAGACCATTCCTCGATGAATGATGAAAAGTCGCTGTCCACACAAGACATTCCTCAGTGAAACGTCGCTGTCCACACAAGACATTCCTCGATGTGATTGAAACGTCGCTTGTCCAACACAAGACATTCCTCTCGATGAAACGGTCGCTGTCCACACAAGACATCCTCGATGAAACGTCGCTAGTCCACACAAAGACATTCCTCCAGTGAAACGTCGCTGTCCACACAAAGACATTCCTCAGATGAACGTCGCTGTCCGCACAAGACATTCCTCAGTGACACGTAGCTGTCCTCACACAAACTACTGTCTCTGGAGACGAGGTCCACCCAATCACTCCTCAGAAACGTAAGCTGTCCACACCAAGGCACGCCTCAGTGAGTCGTAGCTGTCCACACAAAGACATTCCTCAGAACTTAACTGTTCACACAAGACACTCCAGGAAAAGAAACGCGCTGTCCACACAAGACACTCCTCAGAAACGTAGCTGTCCACACAAGACCAGTCCTCAGAAAAAACGTCGCTGTCCACACAAGGAACTCAGTGAGACGTAGCTGTCCACACAAGAACATTCCTCATGCGCGCGGTGAAACGTAGCCGCTGTCCACACAGAGACCATCGTCAGAAAACGTCGCTGCACACACAAAGACAAACCCTCAGTGAAACGTAGCTGTCCACACAACACACTCCTCAGTGAACACGTAGCTGATAGCCAGAAGGGACACTCCTCAGTGAAAACGTAGCTGTCCACCACTCATATCCAACACAGACTTGCCATTTCGTGGACGATTCCCCACCACCCAGGGTACACCAATAAATGCAGTGACCACACCAAAACAGAAAGGAGAGAGACATGCACAAGAGATGAAGAGCCACCGTAATAAAGAAACAGGCGGCACGAAACATTAGATAAAAAGAGGAGAACACTAATCAGGATGAGGAAGAAAACTTTTGAGCCTTTTGCTTTAGGATCCAAAAAGGGATGGAAACGATGCGCCCAATGTGTCCACTCTGAGCTTGTCCGCTACCGCTGTAATGTCTAGTCCAGGACAGTATCAGCCACACCACTTCTGACAGCAGCAAACACACTGTCACATGAGCCACTCCCAAATCAACCACACCACTTAAGTGACAGCAGCTAACAAATTACAAGACAGAACACGACACGAGTTTCGGACCTCTTAGGTCTTCTTCAAGCAAGATGAAAAAAAAAAAGAGAAAAGAACCATCCAGGGACAATAAACATGGAAGCATCCTCGGCGCAAGATGGGCGTCGAATGAAAACGACGACACGCTAGGAAAGCAATGCACGGGTGGCGAGCTAAAATGATGAGCATGAGATATTACTATGTAGTAGTAGCAGCAGCCAGCGCAGCAGCAGCAGTACGTAGCAGCTGTAGTAGTAGTAGTAGTAGTAGGTTATAATGATAACAACAAAATAATAAATAATGTCAGACGTACACGATATCCATGCATGCACGCACATACACACACGAACCTGACGTCTTCCTCCGCACACAACTGCATCCACTCATACACATAATCTTTTAAAATCCCATGGGGGTTCTTTACTCTGGCATCAATCAAAGCTTATATATTTTCATATTCTGTGATGTCTTTCAGCTGATGCAACCAATCAATTCAGCTTCTTTGAAAGTCACTATTGCAGGTTTACTCACTGCAAGTGTCCACACACACTCTCTGTGGTGTCCGGAACTGGCTTCCTCTGTGCGGGGATCCCATACTACACATACACAAACTACTGGTCGGCGACAAACTCTTGCCCAACCTGGATCTTCCCGCGGATCGGAGCTTGGCCCGGGAACGCGCGCAGCCCCCGGCCATCCACCTTAGTGCCCGATCTCCAGTCTCCTCTCTTCTTTCCTCTACCGCACGGGGGAGTCGGGCCCAGCTATAACAAACCAGATAAACACGAGTTCAAAACACTGCCAGCCAGTTAGCAGTCATGTCAAACATAGTTTTCGGTTCCGACAATAAACCGTTGAAAAACAAAATGGAGAATCATCTAGATTCTCACAATATAAAATTAGATACTTACGGCTTGAGTACCGGTCATTCAACTACAATTCACATACTTCTGTATGTGTTAGGCCTCTGCCTTTATCAGTGGGCACAGTCCGCCTCTTCTTCATCTAAATCATCCGTTCCATTCTCAGAGTGCGCACCGATACAGGTCAACGCCTGTTTATATTCAAATCGCGCGTGAACAGTGTTAAAAATTTCACTCAAACTCTGGGCCACGTTCAGTCAATACGCTCCCTTGTGTCACACGACCTTCTCGGGTTATAACATGACGACAGTATTTGTAGTATTTATTAATCGAGGCTATACACGCTCAAGGGAAGAAGGAGAAAGGTTAGGAGGATTTTCGAACAGCAGTGGGTTGTGGGGGCTAAAGTGTTAGTGGCGATGATGACGCTGATGATGATGATGATGATGATAATGAAAAAATAACAAGAATAATGATAGTAATGATAATAGAGAAGGCAACCTCTCCCACTGACCTGACAGATACACGTGACTTTACAGCCCCGTCGGCCGTCCATCTATGCAGCCCAACGCCGTCGCACTGCCGCCCACCCCAGTTCAAGACCGGACTACACCATCCAATGGGATGTTCTTTCCACACAGCAGCATTCCTCCGCCCCCCCACAGTCAACGTCAGGTCGGCCAAAATCATCACCTGGATGGTCCATCTCCGCATTTCCTCCCCAAGATGCCGCAGACGCCTGTGCGCATGCGCGCGTTTGAACCAGAAATGCATGCATGATGACGTCAGATGACCTCTGCTACGCCAAGGACCAGTGCTGCTCTGTGTGGGTGGGTTGGTCCCGTTTTCCCTGGGAAGAGCTTCCTCCAGCTAGGACCAGCTGGGGACCAAGTTGAGTTGTCGCCCCTGGTGTGTCCTCGCTGCAAGCAGCACATAGCACGTCAGCTCCGTAAGGTCACCGTGTCTGTGTGTCAGTGTGGCCATATGTCATAATGTCTGTGGGTAGTCATCATGTCTGTATATCAGCATGTCTGTGTGTCACTGTAGCCATATGTCATCATGTCTGTATGTCATCCTGTCTGTGTGTCAGTGTGGCCATATATCATTATGTCTGTATGTCACCATGTCTGTATATATCATGTCTGTGTGTCAATGTGGCCATATGTCATCATGTCTGTGTGTCAGTGTTGGGCATATGTCATCAAGTCTGTATGCCATTCATGTCTGTATGTCATCATGTCTGTATGTCATCATATGTCATCATGTCTGTTTGTCATCATGTCTGTTTGTCTCATGTCTGTGTGTCAGTGTGGCCATATGCCATGTCTGTGTGTCAGTGTGGCCATATATCATCATGTCTGTATATCACCATGTCTGTGTGTCAATGCGGGCCATATGTCATCATGTCCGTGTATGTCATCATGTCTGTGTGGTCAGTGTGGCCATATGTCATCATGTCTGTATGTCATCATGTCTGTATGTCAGTTGTGGCCATGTGTCATCATGTCTGTGTGTCAGTGTTGACCATATGTCATCATGGTCTGTGTGTCAGTGTGGCCATATGTCATCATGTCTGTGGTGTGAGAGTGTGGCCATATGTCATCATGTCATGCGTGTCAGTGTGGCCATATGTCATCATGTCTGTGTGTCAGTGTGGCCATATGTTCATACAAAGTCATGTCTATGTCATCAAGTATGTGTGTCGTCATGTCTGCATGTCATCATGTCTGTATGTCATCATGTCTGTATATCACCATGTCAATATGGCCATATCTCATCGTGTCTGCGTATCATCATGTCTGTATAATCATCATGTCTGTGCTGTCAGTGTGGTCATATGTCATCATGTCTGTATGTCAATCAAGTGTGTGTGGTCAGTGTGGCCATATGCATCATGTCTGCATGTCACTATTTCTGTATATCACCATGTCTGTGTGTCAATGTGGCCATATGTCATCGTGGTCTGTGTTGTGTCAGTGTGGCCATATGTGATCATGTCTGCATGTCACTTTGTCTGTATATCTCCATGTCTGTGTGTGTCAATGTGGCCACTATGTCATCATGTCTGTGTGTCAGTGTGGCCATATGTCATCATGATGTCATGTCACTATGTCTGCTATATCACCATGTCTGTGTGTCAATGTGGCCATATGTCATCATGTCTGTGTGTTCAGTTTTGCCATATGTCATCATGTCTGTATGTCATCAAGTGTGTGTGTCAGTGGTGGCCATATGTCATCATGTCTGCATATCACTATTTCTGTTTATCACCATTGTCTGGTGTGTCAATGTGGCCATATGTCATCGTGTCTGTGTGTCAGTGTGGCCATATATGTGATCATGTTGCATGTCACTTTGTCTGTATATCACCATGTCGGTGTGTCAATGTGGCCATATGTCATCATGTCTGTGTGTCAGTGTGGCCATATGTCATCATGTCTGCATGTCACTATGTCTGTATATCACCATGTCTGTGTGTCAATGTGGCCAATATGTCATCATGTCTGTGTGTGTCAGTTTGGCCATATGTCATCATGTCTGTATGTCATCATGTCTGTGTGTCAGTGTGGCCATATGTCATCATGTCTGTATGTCACCGTCTGTGTGTGTCAGTGTGGCCAAATGTCATCATGTCTGTGTTTCATCATGTCGGTATGTCATCGTGTCTGTGTGTCATCGTGGCCTGTGTGTCATCGTGCCTGTGTTGTCATCATGTCTGTATGTCATCATGTCAGTATGTCATCGTGTGTCTGTGTGTCATCGTGCCTGTGTGTCATCATATCTGTACGTCACCATGTCTGTGTGTCATCGTGCCTGTGTGTCATCATGTCTGTGTGTCATCATGTCTGTATGTCATCATGTCTCTGTATGTCATCGTATCTGTGTGTCATCGTGCCTGTGTGTCATCATATCTGTATGTCACCATGTCTGTGTGTGTCATCGTGTCTGTGGTGTCATCATGTCTGTATGTCATCATGTCTGTGCGTCATCGTTTCTGTGTGTCAGTATGGCCATATGACATCACGTCTGTATGTCACCATGTCTGTATGTCACCGTCTGTGTGTCAGTGTGGCCATATGTCATCATGTCTGTGTGTCATCATGTCTGTGTGTCATCATGTCTGTGTGCCATCTTTGTATGTCATCGTGTCTGTGTGTCAGTGTTGCTATATGACATCAATGGCTGCCATTTTTCGCTGAATATGGGAGGATAAGTGATTTCTCGTTCTTTATTTTCACTGTCCTAATTGTTGATTGTCTATGCCTGAAGAAGACTCAAGAGGTCGAAACGCATCGTGTCTGTTTGTCTGTATCTGTGGCGGTAACTAATCCCTTTTCTTTCTATATCTTATCATGGGGTCGTATTCTGTATGTCACAGGGGTCTCTGTGTTAGGGATAGCGTTGGCTTAGGTAGGATTAGGGTAAGGATAAAATCAGGGTAAGGAGTAGGGTGAGGGGTCGACATACAGAGACGGTGGCAAACGGACCCACTCATCTATAGACCTGGTGATCTATAGACCTGCTGACCCACTCATCTATAGACCCTGGTGACCTATAGACATGCTGACCCACTCATCTATAGACCTGGTGATCTATAGACATGCTGACCCACTCATCTATAGACCTAGTGACATATAGACGTGCTGACCCACTTATCTACTGACCTGGTGACCTATAGACATGCTATAGACCTGGTAACATACAGACATGTTATAGACCTGGTGACATATAGACATGCTATAGACCTGGTGACCTGTAGACATGCTATAGACCTGTGACATATAGACATGCTATAGACCTGGTAACCTATAGACATGCTATAGACCTGTGACATATAGACATGCTGACCCACTCATCTACTGACCTGGTGACCTATAGACATGCTATAGACCTGGGGACGTATAGACATGCTATAGACCTGGTGACATATAGACATGCTATAGACCCTGGTGACATATAGACATGCTGACCACCTCATCTATAGACCTGTGACCTATAGACATGCTATAGACCTGGTGACCTATAGACATGCTATAGATCTGGTGACCTATAGACATGCTATAGACCCTGGTGACCTATAGACATGCTCACGTAAACATCAGCCAACATAACTCCACTTGCCTTGCTGTCTGACTGCTCACTTAGTTATCTACCTGCTTACCTGTCTGCCTGTTCAGCCACTAACTAATCGGGTAACTGACTGAATAATCAACCGAGAGACTGACTGACCAACCGACTGACCGATAGAATGATTGGGTGGTCAGCCAACTAATGAAACTAACGGTCAGACTAGCCAGACTGAAGTGCTATGGCATGATGGTCAATGCAGCAGTCAGCCCATCACCCCACTAATAAACTAACGGTCAGACTAGTCAGGGCTACAGTGTTATGGCATTATAGCCAATGCAGCAAAGCACAGTCGACCCACATGGCTAACCAGGGTCTTGTTTTAGTGCTGGAGTCCACCAGCTCAGTGCCGTCAGTCTGGAGAATCAGTTCCAGTGTTGACTGGAAAAGTCTGCTATGCTGGGTCTCACATTGTACAATACACTGGGGGGAAAACCGCCACTGTCCTAATCTCCTTCTGAGTCCTTTGTGGAAGGAAGCGCTGTATTTTTTTTTTCTGTCTAATTAATGAATACAATAATCTGGATCTAAAGCTTGCTGCTACACTCCATGCAAGAAGACATTCTTTGCTGTCGTGCTTGAGAGAGAGAGAGAGAGAGAGAGAGAGAGAGAGAGAGAGAGAGAGAGAGAGAGAGAGAGAGAGAGGAGAGACAGACTGGCAGACTTGAGGGATGTGGCGATATCTTCATTCATACAATATCTTCATCATACAATAGAAATTGTTTACATGTAAACAATGCCGATCCAATGACCATCCGATTTTGCTTAAAGTTGTTCCCTATGCGTATGAAATGAAATAAAATATGAGAGAGAGAGACGAGAGAGAGAGAGAGAGAGAGAGAGAGAGAGAGAGAGAGAGAGAGAGAGAGAGAGAGAGAGAGAGAGGGAGAGAGAGGTATACAGACAGACTGGCAGACTTGAGGGATGTGGCGATATCTTCATTCATACAATTCCTGCAATACAAAATTGTTTCCATGTAAACAATGCAGATCGAATGACCATCCGATTTTGCTTAAAGTTGTTCCCTATGCGTATGAAAATGAAATAAAATAACGAGAGAGAGAGAGAGAGAGAGAGAGAGAGAGACACACACACACACACACACACACACACACACACACACACACACACCACACACACACACACACACACACACGGTTCGACAGACTGGCAAACAACAATCTGACAACAAAACAAAACGAAATCGTAGTACTCTAAAGGACACAGTAACGGTTAGAACTTGAGCAGTTCGAATACAAGCCTAAGTTTTGAACGAACGGGAAGGCACAACGCGCATATACATCAAACAATGATGGGGATAGACTGAGGGGACATGTACCATATTACACCGTGATGGGGATAGATTGAGGGGGACATGTAACATGTTACACAGTAAAGGGGATAGATTGAGGGGACATGTACCATATTACACCGTGATGGGGGATAGATTGAGGGGACATGTAACATGTTACACAGTAAAGGGGATAGACTGAGGGGACATGTACCATATTACACCGTGATGGGGATAGATTGAGGGGACATGTAACATGTTACACAGTAAAGGGGATAGACTGAAGGGACATTACCATATTACACCGTGATGGGGATAAATTGAGGGGACATGTAACATGCTACACAGTAAAGGGGATAGATTAAGGGGACATGTAACATGTTACACAGTAAAGGGAGAGAGATGAGGGGACATGTAACATGTTACACAGTAAAGAGGATAGACTGAGGGACATGTAACATGTTACACAGTGATGGGGAAAGACTGAGGGGACATGTAACATATTACACAGTGATTTGGATAGACTGAGGGCACATGTAACACATTACACAGTAAAGGGGATAGACTGAGGGGACATGTAAACATACTACACAGTGATGGGGATAGACTGAGGGCACATGTAACACATTACACAGTAAAGGGGATAGACTGAGGGGACATGTAACACACTACTACACAGTGAATGGGGGATGACTGAGAGAACATGTAACGTTACACAGTAAAGGGAATAGACTGAGTGGACATGTAACATACTACAGAGTAAAGGCAACAGACTGAGGGGACATGTAACATACTACACAGTCATGGGGATAGACTGAGGGGGACGTGTAACATATTACACAGTAAAGGGGATAGATTCAGTGGACATGAAACATATTACAGAGTAAAGGAGATATACTAAGGGGACTTGTAACATATTACACAGTAAAGGGGATAGATTGAGTGGACATGTAACCTATACAGAGTAAAGGAGATAAATTGAGGGGACATGTAACATGTTACACAGTGATGGGGATAGACTGACAGGGGAACATGTAACATATTACAGAGTGATGGGGATAGATTGAGGGGACATGTAACATATTACACAGTAAAGGGGATAGATTGAGGGGGACATGTAACATATTACAGAGTAAAGTGGATAGTTTGAAGAGACATGTAACATATTACAGAGTAAAGGCGATAGACTGAGGGGGCATGTAACATACTGCAAAGTAAAGGGGATAGATTGAGGGGACATGTAACGTATTACACAATACAGGGGATAGATTGAGTGGACATGTGTACGTATTACACAGTACAGGGGATAGATTGAGGGGACATGTAACATATTACACAGTGATGGGGATAGATTGAGGGGACATGTAACATACTACACAGTGATGGGGATAGATTGAGGGGACATGTAAACATATTACATAGTGATGGGGATAGATTGAGGGGACATGTAACATATTACATAGTGATGGAGATAGATTGAGGGGACATGTAACACGTTACACAGTAAAGGGGATAGATTGAGGGGACGTGTAAACCTATTACAGAGTGATGGGGATACATTGATGGGAATGTAACCTATTACAGAGTGATGGGGATACATTGAGGGGACATGTAACATGTTACACAGTAAAGGGATAGGTTAAAGGGACATGTAACATGTCACAAGCTGACACTGTAAAAAAAGGGGATAAATTGAGGGGACATGTAACATATTACACAATGAGGGGGATAGGTTGAGGGGATATGTACCAACACAGAGAGAGAGAGAGAGAGAGAGACACAGAGAGAGAGAGAGAGAGAGAGAGAGAGAGAGAGAGAAGTACAAAATGTAAGGTGGTGGTGGGTGGTGGTGGTGGTGGTGGTGGTGGTTTGATACGGCATGAGCGTACGTAGAACGTAAAATATTTCATAGCAACATGCAATTTAAAAGACAGCGAGAGAGGGGGGGGGGGGGGCGGAATGAAGAGGTTAAGGGGCGGAGACAAAGAGAGAGAGAGAGAGAGAGAGAGAGAAGAGAGAGAGAGAGAGAGAGAGAGAGAGATAGAGACAAAGAAAGAGTAAAAGTGAGAAGAAGAAGAAGAAGAAGAAGAAGAAGAAGAAATGATGAAAATCATGAAACAAGTACAAAGAACCACTAATTTATAAAATCAGATTAAAGACGAACACGTGATTAGTATGTGTGATATAACACACGAGAGTGAGGCTTTACAGTTGTATCATACAAGAAACAGAGAATGAAAGCGCCAACAAACGAAACAAACAAAGACAAAGGAAAGAACTCACTAAAAATCATGAAACGAGTGTATATATGAAGCCATTAACGAAAGAAACAAAGACAAAGGAAAGAACTCATAAAAAAATCACGAAACAAGCATATTTGAAACCATTAATGAGCACGGGGTAGGTCATTAATGTAAATCGAGAGTACTAGAGAGCCTAGAACGGAGCCTTGTGGAGCGCCACATTTAAGGGTTACTATGGAAGAGATAGATGTGCCCAAGTCACACAGGTTTTTTCTTTTTTTTTTTTTTTTTTGTGATCTATGAATTTAGAAGTATAAGGGCAGAGGTTGATAAACCGTATAGTTTCTATTTCCGAAAGAGGAGATTAGGTCAATGTCATTAAAGGCTTTTTTTAATCAACAAATCGGACCAAGATATCAGTTGTTTTTATTGTTATGATAACCCACTCACCTACGAACTTGATTAATTGCAGTATAAAGGCTTTTTTTTAATCAACAAAGGGATACCAAGATATCAGTTGTTCTTTTGTTATTAACCCACTCACCTACGAACTTGATTAATGCAGTATGACAGGAATGATTTCCTGACACCAGATTGCACGGATTGGGGCAAATTGTACGTGTTGAAGTGACAAACAATGAATTTATTTACATGTTTTATCTAGAGGTTTGGAAATATTAGATGCGATTAATATCAGCCTGTAGTTTGATGGATCTGAAGTATCATCAGATTTACATACGGTTGTAACTTTTGCTTTTTTAATGCATTTAGGAAACATTCTATATATGCACAAATTGCAGATATTCGTAACGTATCAGTAGGAACTGCAACCGAAGTTTGGGGATTTAGCTATCTACGTCGTGGATGAAATGTGTAGTTCAGATGTGAATTATTCATGACAAATTGTTGAAGTTCTTTAAGTTCAGTAGAGCTTGAATAGTCAGTCGTAACAACTTGATTTGCAATTGTGGAGAAGTGAGTGTTAAGTTGGACAGAAGAGATTATTTTCATCACAGTTGATTCTAATGAAGTCTTATTGTTATTTAGATACATTACTGCTTACCAAACCCTTTCGGATTAGCCCTCGATACTATTTCGTTGATTTTTTTCCTTGCGCTTCTCAGAGTTTAATCATCTCGACTCTTTTTCATAGCATGTTCCTTCAAAAGGTCTCGAAAGTAGCATGCCTCCTGTAACTCTTTCATGTACCATGGTGGCTTGGGAGTATGTTTTCTCTGATTGTTTTTTAAAGGAAGCATGTTTATCACAGATTTCTGTAAAAGACCGGATCCAACAATCAGTTGCTGAAACTGAATCCTTAATATTGTATACTGTTGAAAACTTTCAGTTCAAACAGAAAATTCTGGTCGTTAAAGTTCGAAGAGCAATAATAGGTGATTGTTTTGTGGCCTGGTTTAGGGATTGTTACTCCATGTTTAGGCCATGTAACACGCACTGACAATGATCACGTGAGCTGAAGACTTGTCCGTAAGCTTCTAATATATTCATTCCATTTGAGACATAAATGTGGTTAATGGGTGTCTTTGATAATGGTGTGGCTCTGATGGGTGTTTTAATGAGCTGAAGAAAATTAACCGGCTTATTGTTTGGATCCATTGACTGTTTGATTTCATAAGATCTAAGGTAAGGCTGCTGAGTAAAAAAAAAAAAGTCTTTAGATTCTAAAGAAACTGTGTCCATCATAGAAACAAATCTATTAGCCCAGATGACTTTCTCTGCTGCGTTTCGATAGCAAAACCCGATTAAAAGGATAGACCATGATTTGTTCAGCGCAGTTTCTATCCACACCGATTCTGTGTCCTGCTGCTCCAGGTGGGACAGTTGCTTGAAGTTGAGAGCTTCACTGACAGACGGCACAGGGCCGGTCTCCTGGTCTGTAGAGGGTCTTTTTCCAACACTGTCTCATGCCAGTTTGAGTAAGCCTTTGTGGCTGACGTCTGTCTACCAGCTGTGTGTAGGTAAGGCGCTGACACCGTGTTAAACGGCAGTTGGGGCAAACCTTTATGGCTGACGTGTGTCTAAGGAAGATGTATGCATCTCATCCTGGGGGGCTTCACTCCTAGCAAGACTGGACTCTGTGTTGTTTACCAGTGCAGCTGGCTGTTCCCCGCATCCTTCCACAAGATGTAGGTGGGACTGTATAATGACTGGGTTCAATACCTGGCCACCTCCGGCAGGCAGGATGGAGAGGCCACAGCTGTTGCTTTGGGCCCTGTTGTTTCACACGTGCGTGGAAAGGTGAGCCATTCACTGGTGTGTGCACTCATTCATTGATTTCTGCACGTCAAACAAGCCTGGTGATGGGGGGGGGGGGGGGATGGAACTCCAGCCAGTGGTGCATGTGTCATAGCAGTTCAGCCCTGTCAGACCCGAGGGTCATTTGTGTGTGTATTCATATCACGTATTTTATCCCTGGCCAAACAGTCCGTCTGTCCTTTCTGTCATGTTCGCTGGAGACACTGGGTAGGGTTGGGGAGGGGGGGGGGGGGGGGGTTGGAGGGGGGGGGGGGCTGTTCGTCTTGGAGACATGGACAGAAATGACCTGATGATCAGGTGGTGAGGGCGACGGATCAAAACGGTTTGTAACTGGGATGGAATAGACGCAAACACTGTCTGACTCTGCAGGGGTGGGACCGACATGGAAGGGATGGGGGAATGGCTGGGTGCAAGGAGTGTTTTGACTTGGATTGATGTGAGACTTGGTTGACCGTTTGGTTGTTGGGTATGGGTGGAGAGGTGATGGGTGTTTGACAAGTCAAGCGATGTATGAATCTTTAGTGTGTTCATAGCTTGTTTCAAGGCAGGAGACAAAAGAACAGGGGCAGTGGACATGGGTCATATGCAGGTTTCAATGGGAGGAGGGGGGGGGGGGGTATTCACAAGGGAGGCAAGCTGCTTCTTCAGATCAGCAATACTTCTGTTACATTTTCCAACATTAAACTTCATTTTCTGTTCACATTCTACAGTATTCATTTTATATGATAATGTTTTGCACAGGTCTTCAATACACTTTCATTTGTCTTTGGCATAGCTCCTGGGTTCATTCTTTTAATCTGTTCTTTTAAATCTGAAATACACCTTTGAATACTGTTATCAGCGTCAGACAATCTGTGTGTATTTACAGTGCAGTGACCTGATGATGGTGGGGAGGTGGTCACTTTGACAGGGCGGCGAAAACATCTGATGGACGATCGTCGTCTGTGGGCACATTTCACACTGCAGTGATCAATGTCTGGTTGTGGTGCTGTGAGCTGCTGCAGTGACCAATGTCTGTCTGTGCTGTGACGCTGCAGTGACCAATGTCTGGTGTTGTGACACTGCAGTGATCAATGTCTGGTGCTGTGACACGGCAGTGATCAATGTCTGGTGCTGTGACACGGCAGTGATCAATGTCTGGTGTTGTGACACTGCAGTGATCAATGTCTGCTGTTGTGACACTGCAGTGATCAATGTCTGCTGTTGTGACACTGCAGTGATCAATGTCTGCTGTTGTGACACTGCAGTGATCAATGTCTGGTTGTGGTGCTGTGACACGGCAGTGATCAATGTCTGGTGCTGTGACACTGCAGTGATCAATGTCTGCTGTTGTGACACTGCAGTGATCAATGTCTGGCGCTGTGACACTGCAGTGATCAATGTCTGGCGCTGTGACACTGCAGTGATCAATGTCTGGTGCTGTGACACTGCAGTGATCAATGTCTGGCGCTGTGACACTGCAGTGATCAATGTCTGGTGCTGTGACACTGCAGTGATCAATGTCTGGTGTTGTGTGACACTGCAGTGATCAATGTCTCAATGTCTGGTTGTGTGGTGCTGCTCGTTCGTTGACAGTGGTTCGATGGTCACAGGTTTTCATGGATTCCTCTTCAGGTGTTCAGGGCACTGAACTGTCACATCTTCTACCTCTGGACAGGGTAATGCCCAGATTAGTTTCAGATATATATTGTTTGGTGCACATCAGCTGACATTTCACTGAAACAAAGATGTCCTACAACGGCTTGATTTCCTCACCCGCCACACATAGCACAGCCAGCTCCTTGAGCTAACATTGTTCCCTCTTCATCATCATGGCGTTTAACGTATAATGATGACTACAGTCCGGTACCATTGAACTGATAATCTAACAGCAGTTTTTGTGATGTCTGATGATTAATTAGGGAGCTGTAACAGCCATGACACATTCATCAAAGTGCCTTAACTCAGTAGTTACAGAGAGTTGACGGGGCACATTGTGTCAGGGTGGTATCTGTGGAGGAGGCACTGTCTCCATATCCCCAGCTGCAGTCTGCTGCAGTGGAATTGTTTTCTGCAGTAGGTGTGCTGTGTCACGGAGTCTGCCAGTGTGACTGGTGTCCTTGGAGACTGTGACAGGCCCTGTGACGTGGGAACCTGCAGTGGGCGTGTCAGGCATGGCCGTTGCCGTGGTTCTTACATAGCAGGAGTCAGTGA
Organism: Conus betulinus; assembly: GCA_016801955.1. NCBI lineage: Eukaryota > Metazoa > Mollusca > Gastropoda > Neogastropoda > Conidae > Conus > Conus betulinus. The sequence goes on from JADBJO010011234.1 coordinate 14,148, forward strand.
CCAGTCTCCTTACGCCATTCGGCGGTGCAGTGCCACAGCTGTTACACTGTACAGCGCTGTGCCACAGGCTGCTACGCTGTACAGCGCGGTGCCACAGTCTGTTACTCTGTACAGCGCGGTGCCACAGTCTGTTACTCTGTACAGCGCGGTGCCACAGTCTGTTACTCTGTACAGCGCGGTGCCACAGTCTGTTACTCTGTACAGCGCGGTGCCACAGTCTGTTACTCTGTACAGCGCGGTGCCACAGTCAGTCTGTTACTCTGTACGCGCGTGCCACAGTCTGTTACTCTGTACAGCGCGGTGCCACAGTCTGCCTCACTGCTTACTTATGAGTGTGTGTGATCTGGTGTATAAAAGCTAATGTTAGGCGTGTACAGGAATACTGGAAAGTCAAACCAAAAGTGTAAATTAGAAAACATTAAATCAAACGTCTTTTACTCCGCTTTTAGCATATACTGAGTGACACTGCAAACAAATCGAAGAATGAAGGAAATATAAATAAACAATCAACAGAAGAATTTTTTAACGTTGACAAACATAATGAAAAGGTGTGTGTGAAAACTGTCCCTTTGCTCTCTTGTTTGGAACATTAATTAACACGACTAGTAGTAGTAGTAGTAGTAGTAGTAGTAGTAGTAGTAGTAGTAGTAGTAGTAGTAGTAGTTGTTGTTGTTGTTGTTGTTGTTGTTGTTGTTGTAGCAGTAGCAGCAGCAACAACAACAGCCACAACAGTAGCAGCAGTAGAAGTAGTCAAAGCAGCAGCAAAAGTGGCTGTAGTAGTAGAATTAGCAGTCATAATAGTAGTCGTTGTAAGAAGTGGTTGTAATAGTGGTAGTAGCAACCACAGCAGCAGTAGTAGTAGTAGCAGCAGTAATGATTATAGCAGCAGCACTGTAGCAGTAGTAGTAGCAGCAGAAGCAGCAGTGGAGGAAGCGACAACGGCAGAAGCAGCAGTAGTATTACCAGGAGTAGGACAGCAGCAGTAACCGTAGCAGCAGCAACACTGACTTGAGCAGCAGCAGCAAAAGTAACAGAGGGGGTAGCGGCATTAGCAGCAGCTGTAATACCAATAGAAGCACTGGCGGCGGGGGTGACGCTTGCAGCAGCAGCAGCAGCAGCAGTAGTAGTAGAAGTAGTAGTAGTAGTAATAGTAGTCGTAGTAGTAGTAATAGTTGTAACAACAGCAGCAGTAGTAGTAGTAGAAGTAGTAGTAGTAGTAGTAATAATAGTAGTCGTAGTAGTAGTAGTTGTACAACAGCAGCAGTAGTAATAATAGAAGTAGTAGTTGTAGTAGTAATAGTGATCGTTGTAGTAGTAGTAACATCAGCAGCAGCAGCAACAGCAGCAGCAGTACAGTAGTAGTAGTAGTAGTAGTAATCGTAGTAGTCGTAGTAGTAGTAGTAACAACAACAGTAGTAGTAGTAGTAGAAGTAAAACCAACAACAGTAGTAGTAGTAGTAGTAGAAGTAGTAGTGATAGTAATCGTGATAGTAGTAGTAACAACAGCGGCAGTAGTAGTAGTAGAAGTAGTAGTAGTAGTAGTAGTAACAACAGTAGTAGTTGTAGTCGTGGTAGTAGTAAAAACAGCAGCAGTAGCAGTAGTAGTGATAATGGCAGTAGCAGTAGCAGGAGTAATAGCAGTAGTAGCAACGGTAGCAGGAGGAATGGTAGCAATAGTAGTGGCAGCAAAGACAGTAGCAGCAGCTGCAGCAGCAGGAATAGTAGCTGTTGTAGTGGTTGTAGCAGCAGCTGTAGTAGTAGTAATAGTAGCAGCGGAAACAGGTGTTTTGTGATCCACAAACCACGACAGTCTGACCTGACCTTGTTGACTTCAGGTGTCTGTGATTGACATGACCCTGTTGACTTCAGGTGTCTGTGATTGACCTGACCTTGTTGACTTCAGGTGTCTGTGATTGACCTGACCCTGTTGACTTCAGGTGTCTGTGATTGAACTGACCCTGTTGACTTCAGGTGTCTGTGATTGACGTGACCCTGTTGACTTCAGGTGTCTGTGATTGACCTGACCCTGTTGACTTCAGGTGTCTGTGATTGACATGACCCTGTTGACTTCAGGTGTCTGTGATTGACCTGACCCTGTTGACTTCAGGTGTCTGTGATTGACCTGACCTTGTTGACTTCAGGTGTCTGTGATTGACGTGACCCTGTTGACTTCAGGTGTCTGTGATTGACGTGACCCTGTTGACTTCAGGTGTCTGTGATTGACATGACCTTGTTGACTTCAGGTGTCTGTGATTGACATGACCTTGTTGACTTCAGGTGTCTGTGATTGACATGACCCTGTTGACTTCAGGTGTCTGTGATTGACCTGACCCTGTTGACTTCAGGTGTCTGTGATTGACATGACCCTGTTGACTTCAGGGGGGTTGTGATTGACATGACCCTGTTGACTTCAGGTGTCTGTGATTGACGTGACCCTGTTGACTTCATCTGTTTATGATTGACATAACCCTGTTGACTTCATCTGTTTATGATTGACATAACCCTGTTGACTTCAGGTGCTTGTGATTTACATGACCCTGTTGACTTCAGGTGTCTGTGATTGACATGACCCTGTTGACATCAGGTGTCTGTGATTGACATGACCCTGTTGACTTCAGGTGTCTGTGATTGACATGACCCTGTTGACTTCAGGGGTTTGTGATTGACATGACCCTGTTGACTTCAGGTGTCTGTGATTGACCTGACCCTGTTGACTTCATCTGTTTGTGACTGACATGACCCTGTTGACTTCATCTGTTTGTGACTGACATGACCCTGTTGACTTCAGGTGTTTGTGATTGACATGGCCCTCTTGAATTCATCTGTGTATGATTGACATGACCCTGTTGACTTCAGGTGTCTGATATTGACGTGACCCTGTTGACTTGACTTCATCTATTTACGATTGACATGACCCTGTTGACTTCATCTGTTTATAATTGACAGGACCCTGTTGACTTCAGGTGTCTGTGATTGACATGACCCTGTTCACTTGATCTGTTTATGGCTGACATTACCTGTTGACTTCAGGTGTGTGATTGACCTGACCCTGTTGACTTCAGGTGTGTGATTGACATGACCCTGTTGACTTCAGGTGTCTGTGATTGACATGACCCTGCTGACTTCAGGTGTTTGTGATCCACAACCATGAGAGTCCGCACGCTGAATGGTCAGCCAGCCCTGTCATCCCCCCTGCCTGGTCCTCACTCTTCAACTGGACCATATCTTATAGGTAAAAACACAATCGTCAATGGACCATGTCTTACAGGTGAAAACACCAACAATGGACCGTGTCTTACAGGTGAAAACACCGTCAATGAACCATACCTTACAGGGTAAAACACAATCGTCAATGGACCATGTCTTATAGGTAAAAACACAGTCATCAATGGACCATATCGTATAGGTAAAAACACAATCGTCAATGGACCATGTCTTACAGGTGAAAACACCAACAATGGACCGTGTCTTACAGGTGAAAACACCGTCAATGAACCATACCTTACAGGTAAAAACACAATCGTCAATGGACCATGTCTTATAGGTAAAAACACAGTCGTAAATGGACCGTGTCTTACAGGTGAAAACACTGTCAATGGACCATGTCTTACAGGTGAAAACACCGTCAATGCACCATATCTTATAGGTAAAAACACAATCGTCAATGGACCATGTCTTGCAGGTGAAAACACCGTCAATGGACCACGTCTTACAGGTGAAAACACCGTCAATGGATCATGTCTCACAGGTGAAAACACCATCAATGGACCATGTCTCACAGGTGAAAAACACCGTCAATGGACCATGTCTCATAGGTAAAAACACCGCCAATGGATAATGTCTCACAGGTGAAAACACCATCAATGGACCATGTCTCACAGGTGAAAACACCGTCAATGGACCATATCTTACAGGTGAGAACACCGTCAATGGATCGTGTCTCACAGGTGAAAACACCGGCAATTGACCATGTCTTACAGGTAAAAACACCGTCAATGGACCGTGTTTTACAGGTGAAAACACCGTCAATGGACCATGTCTTACAGGTAAAAACACCGTCAATGGACCATGTTTTACAGATGAAAATACCGTCAGTGGACCATATCTTACAGGTAAAAACACCGACAATGGATCATATCTTACAGGTAAAAACACCGTCAATGGGTCATATCTTACTTGTGAAAACACCGTCAATGGACCGTGTCTTACAGGTGAAAACACCATCGTCAATGGACCATATCTTACAGGTGAAAATACAGTCAATGGACCATGTCTTACAGGTGAAAATACCTTCAATGGATCATATCTTACAGATGAAAACACTGTCAATGGACCATGTATTACAGGTGAAAACATTATCGTCAATGGACCTTGTCTTACAGGTGAAAACCTCATCGTCAGTGGACCATGTCTTACAGGTGAAAACCTCATCGTCACTAGACTATGTCTTACAGGTGAAAACACCGTCAACTGACCATGTCTCACCTTGAAAACGCTGTCAACTGACCATGTCTTACAGGTGAAAACCTCATCGTCACTAGACCATGTCTTACCGGTGAAGACACCGTCAATTGACCATGTCTCACCTTGAAAACGCTGTCAATTGACCATTTCGTACAGGTTAAAACGCCTTCAATGGACCATGTCTAACAGGTGAAAAAAAATTACCGTCAATGGACATGTCTTAAGGTGAAAACACAATCGTCAATGGACCATGTCTTACAGGTGAAAACCTCAACGTCAATGGACCATGTCTTACAGGTGAAAACCTCATTGTCAATGGACCATGTCTTACAGGTGAAAACACCGTAAATGAACCATGTCTCACAGGTGAAAACGCTGGCAATGGACCATGTCTTACAGGTGAAAACACCGTCAATGGACCATGTCTTACAGGTGAAAACACCATCGTCAATGGACCATGTCTAACAGGTGAAAACCTTATCGTCACTAGACCATGTCTTACAGGTGAAAAACACCGTCAATGGACCATGTCTTACAGGTTAAAACGCCGTCAATGGACCATTTCTTACAGGTGAAAACATTATCGTCAATGGACCATGTCTTACAGGTGAAAACACAATCGTCAATGGACCATGTCTTACAGGTGAAAACCTCTACGTCAATGGACCATGTTTTACAGATGAAAACCTCATCGTCAGTGATCATGTCTTACAGGTAAAAAACACCGTCAATGGACCATGTCTCACACTTGAAAACACTGTCAATGGACCATGTCTTACAAGTGAAAAGACCATCGTCAATGGACCATATCTTACAGATGAAAACACATTCAATGGACCATGTCTTACAGGTGAAAATACCGTCAATGGACTAGGTCTTACAGGTAAAAACACAATCGTCAATGGACCATATATTACAGGTGAAAACATTATCGTCACTGGACCTTGTCCTACAGGTGAAAACCTCGTCGTCAATGGACAATGTCATACAGATGAAAAACACCGTCAAGGCCATGTCATACAGGTGAATACACTGTCATCAATGGATCATGTCTAACAGGTGAAAACACCGTCAATGGACCATGTCTTATAAGTAAAAACACCATTGTCAATGGACCATGTCTTACAGGTGAAAACCTCAACGTCAATGGACTATGTCTTACAAGTGAAAAAACGTACATCTGTTCTTTTCCCAGGGTCTGCTGTCTGAAACACCATTGTCAATGGACCACACTCACTTGTGAGAAACACTCATCTTTCCTTTCCTTAACATTCTCCTGTCTGAAGCCCAGTCGTCAATTAGATCCTATCTTACTGGAAAGAAATGTCAATCTTTTCTTTTCCTAACATTCTGTCCAAAACAGTCGTCGTTGATCGTATTTTATAAGTAAAGAACCTCAATTTGCCTTTAAAATGACATTCTCTTCTCTGAAACAGTCGTCAGTGAGGTCATCTCTGGTAGGAAAGACACTTCAATCACCTCTTTTCCCACCATTCTCCTCTCTGAGATACAGACTTAGAATGGATCATATCTTGCGTAAGTAAGAAACGTCAGTCTTTCCTTTTCCTGGTTTCTTCTGTGTAAAACGTAGTAGTCGTCGTTTGGATCCGAGTCAGCCTTTCCTTGTCTAAATTTTCCTCTCTGAAAAGTAGACTTTCAATTGTGCAATATCTAGCTGCTGAAGAAAGCTAATCTTTTGTTTTTCTGTCATTTTTCTTTCTGAAACATAGTTTTCAATAAATCTCCGTCTTAGGATCGAAAATGCAGTTTTCTTTCTTCCGTAAATTTCTCTTTTCTTTTTCAACCCAAACAGACAAAACAAGGCGCAAAGTAAGGCTTAATTAGTTCACAATGAACAACAGATAGGTAGATTTTCAACAATCATGTCTTCTTCAGAGTTATAAACAACAGACATAAAAAAAAATGCACGAGCAATGCTTCCAGATCGTAGTTATCATAAACATAGAGAAAATACAACCAGCTGTTTCATTCAGGCTTGCTTTGTAACCTTGCTATCTGCTGATCAGGAGCATCTCCAGATCAACGGGAATAAGGTTCCACGAAATCGGGTAAAAACTCAGTCAGGCCAAAAGGATTTTTTTTTTTCATCACAGTGACAGACTAAAATTTGTTGCTAATCAAATGGTGGGAATGCACAAGACAGCCTTTGGTGGAATGCACAGGACAGCCCATGGTGGGAATACACAGGACAGCCCATGGTGGGAATACACAGGACAGCCTATGTGGAAATGCACAAGACAGCCTATGGTGGGAATGCACAGGACAGCCTATGGTGGCCAGCAGCCAGGGAAAAAATCCACAAGGATTATAAAACTATTGTCAAGAAATCCCTAGCTAGCAGCAGCTTACTCAATGAGCCTGAAGGACTCAAAGATTCATGAAGATATCCACGATTAGAAATGCTAGTAATGCATGGCCCTAGTGCCCTCCGTCTCCCTAGAAAGAGTAACGTGAACTTCAAAGGCTGTCCAAGTCATGATGTATCACTGTCCCAATAGACACGCGTGTACGTGGAAGGGGGCAGGGAAAGGGCAGCGAGTGTTCTCTACTCTCCAGGCTTCACCAGAGCTGACGTCACCAGGACCAGCAGGCGTCAGCTGTTTGGCTCTATGAAGAGTTCATAAGGCCAGAACTTCCAGATAGAGAGAACGTCCGGCCTGAAATTTGGTAATCCTCAAGCCTACAGGAAAGGTCTCTCTAAAAAGCAAAGATGAGCGCTCAGTGAATGAACAATGGTAAAAATATGCAAATTACAAATGTCAATTTGTCCACAAAAGAGAAAAGTGGAAATGTACAGACACAGCTTACGTAAGCCACTAACCAGAGATGACAATCCACAGGAACTGCGCATTACTGCAGTGAATTCCCTCCTGTAAAATAACGCAGCCAGAAGTCTGAGAGACTCAAAGGTTGATGCCAGACATGCACGATTCGAAGCAATAATAAAATCTTACCCTAATCTCTTCCATCTCCAAAGAATGAGTAATGTAAAGGTCAAAGGCCATAAAAATGATGAAATACTACAGTAATTGATAGGCCACATTTACAGCCAGGGAGGCACAAAAAGGACCTCATCTGCAGTTAATGTTCTGTACGCATTTACCTCCGTTTGCTTTCAATTGTGTCACTTTACAATTTCAAAACACAGTTGATTTGATTATCATACTGCAATTTACTCGTTTGACAGTTTAGTTGCACAAGAATTGGCATGCCCAGAAGTAAGTCATTGTTCTTTGCTTTGTGTGCAGTTTGTCACGTGAGCTATTTTGCGTGTGGTTGTCATACAGGCGTTTCTATGGTGACAATACAGTGTTAGTTTGAAAAAAATGCACTTCTGACAAAACGTGTAGTGGTAACATAAACGTTTTATACAACATGAAGCGTTTTCGGTCATTCACATCCTATCCATGGCAGAGGGGTGCCACAACTGTCACATGAATGAAATGTCACAAACTCTTTATGGCACAGAATATTCATATGAGACTATAAATTGGTCAAAACAGTACTTTGTACAGCCACAGTCACAAACACTGATTGGGACAAACATAAGAAAAACTAATGCACAGTATTAGTATCAGTTGGCCGTTCATGAGTTTGGCCATAACCAGAGTACACTCCTTCACTCCTCGGGCACATGTGTCTGGTTGCCGTGAGTGTCGCGGTAGCTGTTGGCTCATCGTCTGAAGGGTTCAGCATCTTCTGGTTGCCGTGAGTGTCGCGGTAGCTCATGGCTCATCGTCTGAAGGGTTCAGCATCTCCTGGTTGCCGTGAGTGTCGCGGTAGCTCATGGCTCATCGTCTGAAGGGTTCAGCATCTCCTGGTTGCCGTGAGTGTCGCAGTAGCTCATGGCTCATCGTCTGAAGGGTTCAGCATCTCCTGGTTGCCGTGAGTGTCGCGGTAGCTGATGGCTCATCGCCTGAAGGGTTCAGCATCTTCTGGTTGCTGTGAGTGTCGCGGTAGCTGATGGCTCATCGCCTGAAGGGTTCAGCATCTTCTGGTTGCCGTGAGTGTCGTGGTAGCTGATTGCTCATCGCCTGAAGGGTTCAGCATCTTCTTTTTGAAATGCTCATTTTCACACGAACTCCCTGCTAACTCCACTGTAATCCACACCTTCCTCCTCCACAGGAAAACCATTTTCCACATACAAGAAGTGAATGACGGAGCTCAGGAAAACCATTTTCCACATACAAGAAGTGAATGACGGAGCTCAGGAAAGCCATTTTCCACATACAAGAAGTGAATGATGGAGCTCAGGAAAGCCATTTTCCACATACAAGAAGTGAATGATGGAGCTCAGGAAAGCCATTTTCCACATACAAGAAGTGAATGACGGAGCTCAGGAAAGCCATTTTCCACATACAGAAGTGAATGACGGAGCTCAGGAAAGCCATTTTCCACATACAAGAAGTGAATGACGGAGCTCAGGAAAGCCATTTTCCACATACAAGAAGTGAAAGACGGGACTGACGGTCAAATCAGGTGTGGATTACTGATGTCGCACTGACCCCTTCCTTTGGCCGCGTCCACCGGCAGTCTGGTGAGAGATGTCCCATGCCTGCCTGCAGTGACTTCTGGTGAGAGATGTCCCATGCCTGCCTGCACTGACTTCTGGTGAGAGATGTCCCATGCCTGCCTGCACTGACTTCTGGTGAGAGATGTCCCATGCCTGCCTGCACTGACTTCTGGTGAGAGACGTCCCATGCCTGCCTGCACTGACTTCTGGTGGCCAGTCAGGCTGGACACAGGCACCGTGTGACAGTTCCCACTACGGAATGGACGGCCTGGGAGACGGCATGGACATCAGAAGACAGAGGACAGACGGCATGGACATCAGAAGACAGAGTTGATGACCAGTACAACACCACCATCAACACCACCATCGACTACACCATCAACACCATCATCAACAGCACCATAAACACCACCTTCAACACCACCATCAACACCACCATCCACACCACCATCCACACTGATTAAGAGAGTTGATAACCAGCCACAACACCCCCATCAACACTGATGTTACTGATCACGGAAAATAGCCAGAAACTGTTCAAAAGATCATTTACCTTGGATCCACCATTAGCTGTGAGGGATTCAAACCAGATCCACCATTAGCTGTGAGGAATCCAACCAGATCCACTATTAGGTGCGAGAGATCCCAACCAGATCCACCATTAGGTGTGAGGAATTCAAACCAGATCCACCATTAGCTGTGAGGGATCCAAACCAGATCCACTATTAGGTGCGAGAGATCCCAACCAGATCCACCATTAGCTGTGAGGGATCACACCAGGAATCCCCTCAAGGGCATCAAAACAACCACAGCACTGTCCAGAGTAAAACCTGCAAGGAAGGTTAATAACCTCTGCATCAACTACAAGATCAGGCTTCTCTATGCACTGGTGTCTTCCTCTTTCATGTACTCATGCCAGACATGGGCCCCACATGGGGATTACTCAGAATATACCACAACCCTTTGTCACATTTCTCGTTGAGGTTATTTGTCCAAACTCAGAATATACCACAACCCTTAGTCACATTTCTCGTTGAAGGTTATTTGTCCAAACTCAGAATATACCACAACCCTTAGTCACATTTCTCGTTGAAGATTATTTGTCCAAACTGTGAGTCATCCAAATGATCATAAAGAAACTAGACATGGACGCCCACATGTAGATTGCTCAGGATATACACAAGTCTTAGTCATATCTCCTGTTGAAGGTTATTCGTGCAAATTGTGATTCATCCAAATTATCATAAAGAAAATTTGTAGTTGTGGAAGGCTGCCATTTATTTTTTTTTCTGCACACCTTAGAACCGTTGACAGCCTCAACGTTGTCCCATTGTCGTCAACACAGGTTCCAATTGTAGCCCCTGTGTGTGTGTGTGTGTGTGTGTGTGTGTGTGTGTGTGTGTGTGTGTGTGTGTGTGTGTGTTTTGCCTGTGTGTTGTACGTGTGTGTGTGTGTGTATGTGCGTGCGTGCGTGCGTGCGTGCTTGCGTACGTTAAGCTGACAGCCTGTTCTCTGTTGACACCTCCAAGAAAACAAGCGGAAAGACACACTTTATTGGGCGTGTTTCAGGGAGGATTCAGACATTCTCAGCCCATATATGGGTATTTCTATCGTCGACCTTCACCCCAAGCCAAAAACTACACCGCCATTGTGCTGCAGAAGAGCAGAATGGCGGTGTGGATGGCCAGTCACTGCTTAACGCCCAGCCGACGAGAGAAGTACGTCACTCTGCTTCAGAAGTTTGTGTCTGTGGACATCATCGGGGGCTGTGGCAACGACACGTGCCAGCGCAGAGGAGATGATGAGTGTGGAGATCGCATCAGTCGCCAGTACAAGTTCTACCTGGCCTTTGAGAACGCCTTGTGTCCGGACTACGTCACGGAGAAGGTGTTTCGCTTCTTCGCCATGGACCTGGTCCTGGTGGTACGTGCTGGTGAAGGTCACAAGGTAACGCTCCTCTGCCTTCTGATTGTTCCGTGTGATCTGTCTGTCTGTCTGTCTGTCTGTCTGTCTGTCTGTCTGTCTGTCTGTCTCTCTCTCTCTCTCTCTCTCTCTCTCTCTCTCTCTCTCTCTCTCTCTCTCTCTCTCTCTCATGGATGTTGCAATGAATTCTTAGAAGTTATATAAATGATGTTGTTGATCTATTTAATAATTGCCTGAAAGAAAGCGCCGATTGTATAAAATATATGATATCTGGTAATAGCAAAAGAAAATATAAGGACTGGTATGATCACGGATGTTTACGCTATAAAAGAAAGGCAATGAGAATGTTACGAGTTGGTCGTCGTACTCGTGACAAAATAGACAATGATGCGCATTGAACTGCCCGGCTCGAGAACAAACATTTATTTAGGAGAAAAGAAAAGGAATTCAACAAATCTTTATTGGAAAAGCTTGTGGCATCTGTAACATGTTAAAAGGACTTTTGGGATACCGTTCATAAGAGATCATTTAAAAGAAAACAGCCGAATAGTAACATTAAAGTTGATGCATGGTTTAAACATTTTCAAGCGTTATTGCAAATTAATGTTGAAAATGAGCATAACGAGGATATACCTCAAAAGGATACTGATAGTTCTATGAATCGTCCCATTACTAAAGAGGAAATCTTATTAGCATTAAAAGAATTTATAAAAAACGCATAACAGCTGGCCCAGATGGTATTATTGGTGAATTGTTAAAAAAAAAAAAAAAAAGAAAGAAAAAAAAAAAAAAAAAACTCTTCTGAACAGGTCTTCCCATTTCTTCTTCCCTAAAACTGTTCAATAAACTTTTGATGATGGTGTATATCCTGATATCTGGACCGAATCGATGGTATTACTTCTGTTTAAGAAAGTCGATGTCAATAATCCCAACAATTATGGAGGAATCTCTTTTATGCAATATTTGTATTCAGCTGTATGGGGCGACTGTAAACAATAGATTGCAAGAATTGGTAGGTGAGAACGATATTACGGGTGAGTATCAAGCTGGCTTTAAAAAAAAAAAAAGGCTATTCAACTGTTGACCACATGTTCACTTTGTTAGCGTTAGTGCAAAAACACTTTTCATACAATTGAAAACTGTATGTTGCTTTCATAGATTTCAAAAAGCATTTGATTCTATAAATAGAGATATTCTTTGGCCAATCTTGCTGAAAATGGTATACAGGGTAAGCTTTACAGATGTATGGAGCATGTATGATGTTTGTGAGAGCAAGAGCGCGCTGTGGTGCTAAAGTAACTGACTATGATAACGTGCACAACTGGTCTTAAACAGGGAGATGTATTTAGTCCAATTTTGTTTCCTTTTTTTATTAATGAGCTGGTAGTTGGGTAATTAGTAAGGGAAGACATGGTGTTTTGATGCTTTTGACTTGTTTATTCTTTTACTAGCCGGTGATGTGATTTTGTTGTCGGAGACAATAGTAGGTTTACAAACGCAGTTGAATAGCTTACAGAGGGCTGCTGCTTCTCTCCAAATAAAAGTGGATTGAGATCAGAGTAACATTATAGTATTTCGAAAGGGAGGCTATTTAAGTGCACGAGAGAGGTTGTTGTATGACCATGACTTAATGCCTGTAGTTAATGCTTATGAATATCTGGGTATAATTTTCTCTACTCGTTTGTGTTTTGTTGGTGGATATCAAGAAATAGCTAGTAGGGCTAAAGGTGCTTTCTAAAGATATTTGATGGTCAAGTTCAGCCAATTGTTCAATAGCTATGGCTCTGAGATATGGGATCTTGACAAAGCTGCTGTACACTGTGAAGCAGTACATACGTCTGCTTTGAAGAAATTTTTGGGTGTAGGCCTAGAATACCTCGCAAAGCCTGTAATATTCTGTAAGACTTAGATGCAAGAAGAAAGAATAACTGGGTAACTAAAGTACGTCTTTGTTTGTTTGAGTATGGGTTTGGTTTGGCGTAGCTCAATCAGGGTGTTGGAAATGCACATGAATTTTTAAGCCTTTTTTGTCTACGCCTGATTGATTGCCGTTGGCAAAAGTGGTCTGACCACATCAAGAATAGCGAAAGGTTTGGATTTTACAAAAGTTATTGTAATTTTCATTATCTAAAACCTTATCTACCTCTCGACATGCATAGACTTTTAAGATTTGTAACCACGAAATCCAGACTTGGTGTCTCAGAAAATAGTTGTTCATCAGAGTAGATACAGATCTGCTGATAGTAGTAACGGGATGTTATGTCCTCTGTGCAAAGAAACACAGGGAATGAAGTACATTTTGTCCTTTGTTGCCCTGCTTACAGAAAGTTTTGAGCTGAATTTATCAGGCAAAAAACTTATAGGCAACCATCCTTATTTAAATGATTTTGTTGATGTCATCATCCTCTGCTCAAGATGTTAAAAAATTTTCTCCTTGTTTTCATGCAAGGCATTTACGGTAAGAGAATTAGCTGTTTCGTAATCAGAATGGTATGCTCATATTAATCTTATTATTGTCAATAATTTCAATTGAATGCAGGTCTTTTTGTGTTTTTGTTTCTTTTTCGTAGGTTTTGTGTATAATGTATTCACCCCCTTCATTAGGGGCTAAGGTTTATGAATGTTTAAAGTATCCGAATACGAAACTCTCTCTCTCTCTCTCTCTCTGAACAATGGGAGAGAATGATTCAGTCTTCTTGTCAGGTTTTCCCTTTTACAAAGATCGCATTTAGTTCGCTGATACCAACCAAGGGCAAGCAAAACTTTAACAATTCCATCATTCCTTCGAACCGTAGTCTTAAAACTGCATTCGTGCATCTGGATGCATGCATGACTCCGCCGTTTGCCTTTGAAGTGTTAGCCTGTTCCATCTGCTAGTCCGCATGTTGACTAGCGTAGGCACTGTTGTGCCCTTTCTTTCTGCTATGTCGACTGTTGTGCACTTTCTCTCTGCTACATCGACTGTTTTGCCCTTTCTTTCTGCTATATCGACTGTCTGCCCTTTCTTTCTGCTATATCGACTGTTGTGACCTTTCTTTCTGCTATATCGACTGTTGTGCTCTTTCTGCTATATCGACTGGCGTGCTTTTTTTTTTTTTTTTTTTTTTTATTGTTGTGCTCTTTCTTTCTACTATATACCGACTGGCGTGTTTTCCATGCACTGTTGTGCCCTTTCTTTCAGCTATATCGACTATTGTGCCCTTTCTTTCTGCTATATCGACTGGTGCATTTTTCATTCACTGCTGTGCCCTTTGTTTCTGCTATATCGACTGGCGTGTTTTCCATTCATTGTTGTGTGCCCTTTCTTCGTGCTATATCGACTGTTGTGCCCTCTCTTTCTGCTATATTGACTGTTTGCCCTTTCTTTCTGCTATATCGACTGGTGCATTTTCCATTCACTGTTGTGCCCTTTCTTTATGCTATGTGGAGTGGTGTGTTTTCCATTCACTGTTGTGCCCTTTCTTTCTGCTATATCGACTGGTGCGTTTTCCATTCACTGTTGAACCCTTTCCTTCTGCTGTATCGACTGGCGTGTTTATTTATTTATTTTTTTAACTGTTGTACCCTTTATTTCTGCTACATTGACTGGCACGTTTTCCATTCACTGTTGTGCTCTTTCTTTCTGCTATATCGACTGTTGTGCCCTTTCTTTCTGCTATATCTACTGTTGTGCCCTCTCTTTCTGCTATATCGACTGTTGTGCCCTTTTTCTTTCTGCTATATCAACTGTTGTGCCCTGTCTTTCTGCTATATTGACTGTTGTGCCCTTTCTTTTCTGCTGTATCGAATTGCAGGTTTTTCCACTCATTGTTGTGCCCTTTCTTTTCTGCTACATCGACTGTTGTGCACTTTCTTTCTGCTATATCGACTGTTGTGCACTTTCTTTCTGCTATATCGACTGTTGTGCACTTTCTTTCTGCTATATCGACTGTTGTGCACTTTCTTTCTGCTATATCGACTGTTGTGCACTTTTTCTTTCTGCTATATCGACTGTTGTGCCCTTTCTTTCTGCTATATCGACTGTTGTGCACTTTCTTTCTGCTATATAGACTGGCGTGTTTTCCATGCGCTTTTTTTCATCCCTTTTTGTTTTCCAGTCTCTGCAATTTGCTTATCTAATTATGTGGGCGTGTGTGTTAGAGAGAGAGAGAGAGAGAGAGAGAGAGAGAGAGAGAGAGAGCATGTGCCATTTGCTTATCTTTATACCCTGGTTAAATAAAATCTCTCTCTCTCTCTCTCTCTCTCTCTCTCTCTCTCTCTCTCTCTCTTTAACACACGGTCCACATATCACCTAGAGTGCGCATTGACCCGAGTGACAATGACACAGGCCAGACCTCACCATCTGTTTCCTGCTTACACAGTGGAGCTGACCACCCTGACGGTCGATGAAACCAGCCTGTGTGCAAATTTAATGTGTTGCTTGCCGCACGGAACTGTGCGAGCTGACGACCGGCTAGCTAACTAGCGTGCGTGTGGGTGGGAGGGTAGGTGTGCGTGTGTGGGTGGGTGGGTTAGGGTTTGGGTTAGGGTTAGGGTTAGTTTAAATGATTGATTCTTTTTGCACTTTTCCATTTCCTTCAATTCAGCTCTATGAAAACGGGACTTCAGATCCGCGGGACTTCAGATCGCATCAGCTCACATTGAATCCTGTTGTTATTGTTGAGGAATATCCTCAGTTCTGTGGATGTCTCAGTCCCCACCCATCCTCCCCACCTCACATTGTATCCTGTTGTTATTGTTGAGGAATATCCTCAGTTCTGTGGATGTCTCAATCCTCACCCTCCCTCCCCTCCAGAAGTTCATTCCCCCCGGCACCTACATCGACACTGCCGACTTCGGGAGCGTGCGGGAGCTGGCTGACTACCTGGTGCACCTAGATCATCACCGGAGGACTACTACATCAAGATCCTGCAGGCCAAGGACCGCTACCAG
>JADBJO010011234.1:37500-60000 GCA_016801955.1 Conus betulinus
GAGTATAGATCATTCACGCTGTATAGCAGAGAGAACAGACTACTCACACTGTACAGCAGAGAGTATAGATCATTCATGCCGTATAGCAGAGAGAACAGACCATTCACACTGTACAGCAGGGAGTATAGATCATTCATGCTGTATAGCAGAGAGAACAGACTACTCACACTGTACAGCAGGGAGTATAGATCATTCATGCTGTATAGCAGAGAGAACAGACCATTCACACTGTACAGCAGAGAGTATAGATCATTCATGCTGTATAGCAGAGAGAACAGACTACTCAAACTGTACAGCAGAGAGTATAGATCATTCATGCCGTATAGCAGAGAGAACAGACCACTCACACTGTACAGCAGCAAGTATAGATCATTCACGCTGTATAGCAGAGAGTATAGATCATTCACGCTGTATAACAGGGAGTACAGATCATTCACGCTGTATAACAGGGAGTATAGATCATTCACGCTGTATAGCAGAGTATAGATCATTCACGCTGTATAACAGGGAGTATAGATCATTCACGCTGTATAACAGGGAGTATAGATCATTCACGCTGTATAGCAGAGAGTATATAGATCATTCACGCTGTATAACAGGGAGTATAGATCATTCACGCTGTATAACAGGGAGTATAGATCATTCACGCTGTATAGCAGAGAGTATAGATCATTCACGCTGTATAACAGGGAGTATAGATCATTCACGCGCTGTATAACAGGGAGTATAGATCATTCACGCTGTAGAGCAGAGAGTATAGATCATTCACGCTGTATAACAGGGAGTATAGATCATT
Organism: Conus betulinus; assembly: GCA_016801955.1. NCBI lineage: Eukaryota > Metazoa > Mollusca > Gastropoda > Neogastropoda > Conidae > Conus > Conus betulinus. The sequence goes on from JADBJO010011234.1 coordinate 38,297, forward strand.
CACGCTGTAGAGCAGAGAGTATAGATCATTCACGCTGTATAACAGGGAGTATAGATCATTCACGCTGTAGAGCAGAGAGTATAGATCATTCACGCTGTAGAGCAGAGAGTATAGATCATTCACGCTGTAGAGCAGAGAGTATAGATCATTCACGCTGTAGAGCAGAGAGTATAGATCATTCACGCTGTAGAGCAGAGAGTATAGATCATTCACGCTGTAGAGCAGAGAGTATAGATCATTCACGCTGTAGAGCAGAGACAACAGATCATATCCACTGTACAGCAGAGAGAATAGGTAATCCACACTGTACAGCAGTGAAAATAGGTAATTCATGCTGACAGCAGAGAGAATAGGTAATCCACACTGTACAGCAGAGAGAATAGGTAATCCACACTGTACAGCAGAGAGAATAGGTAATCCACACTGTACAGCAGAGAGAATAGGTAATCCACACTGTACAGCAGTGAAAATAGGTAATTCATGCTGACAGCAGAGAGAATAGGTAATCCACACTGTACAGCAGTGAAAATAGGTAATTCATGCTGACAGCAGAGAGAATAGGTAATCCACACTGTACAGCAGAGAAAATAGGTAATTCATGCTGACAGCAGAGAGAATAGGTAATCCACACTGTACAGCAGAGAAAATAGGTAATTCATGCTGACAGCAGAGAGAATAGGTAATCCACACTGTACAGCAGAGAGAATAGGTAATTCATGCTGACAGCAGAGAGAATAGGTAATTCACACTGTACAGCAGAGAAAATAGGTAATTCATGCTGACAGCAGAGAGAATAGGTAATTCATGCTGACAGCAGAGAGAATAGGTAATCCACACTGCACAGCAGAGAAAATAGGTAATTCATGCTGACAGCAGAGAGAATAGGTAATTCATGCTGACAGCAGAGAGAATAGATCACTTATGCTGTATGGCAGAGAATAGGTAATTCACACTGTATAGCAGACAGAACAGATCATTTACACTGTACAGAATAGATCATTCACGCTGTATAGCAAACAGAATAGATCATTCACGCTGTATAGCAAACACAATAGATCATTCACGCTGTATAGCAGAGCGAATAGATCATTCACGCTGTATAGCAGAGCGAATAGATCATTCACGCTGTATAGCAGAGCGAATAGATCATTCACGCTGTATAGCAGAGCGAATAGATCATTCACGCTGTATAGCAAACAGAATAGATCATTCACGCTGTATAGCAGAGCGAATAGATCATTCACGCTGTATAGCAAACAGAATAGATCATTCACGCTGTATAGCAGAGCGAATAGATCATTCACGCTGTATAGCAAACAGAATAGATCATTCACGCTGTATAGCAGAGCGAATAGATCATTCACGCTGTATAGCAAACAGAATAGATCATTCACGCTGTATAGCAGAGCGAATAGATCATTCACGCTGTATAGCAAACAGAATAGATCATTCACGCTGTATAGCAGAGCGAATAGATCATTCACGCTGTATAGCAAACAGAATAGATCATTCACGCTGTATAGCAGAGCGAATAGATCATTCACGCTGTATAGCAAACAGAATAGATCATTCACGCTGTATAGCAGAGCGAATAGATCATTCACGCTGTATAGCAAACAGAATAGATCATTCACGCTGTATAGCAGAGCGAATAGATCATTCACGCTGTATAGCAAACAGAATAGATCATTCACGCTGTATAGCAGAGCGAATAGATCATTCACGCTGTATAGCAAACAGAATAGATCATTCACGCTGTATAGCAAACAGAATAGATCATTCACGCTGTATAGCAAACAGAATAGATCATTCACGCTGTATAGCAAACAGAATAGATCATTCACACGCTGTATAGCAAACAGAATAGATCATTCACGCTGCATAGCAAACAGAATAGATCATTCACGCTGTATAGCAAACAGAATAGATCATTCACGCTGCATAGCAAACAGAATAGATCATTCACGCTGTATAGCAAACAGAATAGATCATTCACGCTGCATAGCAAACAGAATAGATCATTCACGCTGCATAGCAAACAGATAGAATAGATCATTCACGCTGCATAGCAAACAGAATAGATCATTCACGCTGCATAGCAAACAGAATAGATCATTCACGCTGCATAGCAAACAGAATAGATCATTCACGCTGCATAGCAAACAGAATAGATCATTCACGCTGCATAGCAAACAGAATAGATCATTCACACTGTATAGCAGAGCGATATAGATAATTTGCACTGTACAGCAGAGAGAAGAGCCCTGAACTTTATTTTCAAAGATAACAGGTTAGCAGTGGCGCGAGAGAGAGAGAGAGAGAGAGAGAGAGAGAGAGAGAGAGAGAGAGAGAGAGAGAGAGAACAGTGTGGGGGTGACTGGAATGAAATACTGAAACAGGTGAAGAAAAAGGATGGGAAATCAAAAGCAGCATTGAATGAAGGAGGAAATTAGACAGCGGGAAGATCAAAGTAATGAAGAGGATGCCAATGGCAGCAGATCATTACCACAGGCAGGACTGAGCAGGGAGAAGGGTGGGGGAGAGGAGGGGGAGGGACATATGGTATGGTATCAGCCACAATTCACAGCCACAGGATTTATCACAACCCCGTAGTCACCGATTTACAGAGATTTATCATTTCTAAGACAGCACTTAAAGAAAGGGAGAGAGACAGACAGAGACATGAAAAAAAGTAGGGAAAGGGGGGGGGGGGGGGGGGGGGGGGGGGGGAGAATGAGACAGACAGACTGAAATGAAGAAAAAAAAAAATCAGCCTATCCGAACGAATGAAAAGCACCGCGATACCCTATGGATTTCACTGTGAGACTGTCTGATTATCATCAGCTCTGGTCATAGATGAGCAACCAGTAAATGAACCACTGGTACACAGTGGACCTAAACAATCGGACACTACCATGCCACGCTCTGCACACCAGAGCAAAGACACCTCCAGAAATGGCCCTGTACAGTTGTTACATGCTGTATAAACAGCATTCTGACCTGTCAACAAAGGGTAACACATACAGTCCATGTCACAAGAGTTTCGGAGGTCAGAAGTCATTTGCTTTATGTTAACCACGACTTGTGCAAAGCAAACCAAGTCAAATAACAGTTTCAAGAGTAAAAAAAAAAATAATGTGTGAAAGCCAAACGCTGATGACAAGACAGTCGGTGTCCCCTTACTTGAGCTGTTTTTTCCCAGTTGATCCATAACAACATAACAACTACATCTACAAACAGTCACAAAAATGACAGAGTTATGGATTGGCGCAGAATGATGAATGAGCAGTCTGACTGTAGACTGAACCACTCAGCTTCCCTTCGGTCTGTGTGGATTACTGAGGCGGGAGTTCAACAGATGGGCCATCACCAGCTTAGGTCACTGTCAGGATTGATTTTCTTTCTCAGCTACTGTGCATAAACTGAACTGCCAATCGCCTAGTATTGCTGTTACCATGCCTACATTCTTCTCTACCAATTACAGGACAGAATACAGCAGTCATGTGAAAGAATGAATCTAAAGAGAGAAAACAGCTGTGTTCTGCTCCAGTATCTAACTGCTGACACTGCCTTCAACGTATTCATCGGAAAATTTCCCTATAGGCAAACAAGGTCTTGGTCAAGGTCAAATTTGTTGGTGTACTGCTAGACTCCAAGGTATAGGATTCACAGCCATTTTGTGGTGCACCTTACATCGCTTGGAGACAGGTACTGAAAATATTTACAAGCTCAAATGCTGAATGAATCAGGTATTTATGCAACCCCCTCACCATTTAATCAATCCAAAATATGCACATCCGACATCTGAACATATACTCTTCAACATCAACAGCAATGATGGATTTGTGGTATGACATACAACTATAACACACTCAAATAAATACATATAGCAATCCAGACCAGCAGTTGACAGAAGCTCACAGACATGCATTCAGTCCATCAATGCAAAGCATACACAAAACAGCCTCTGAAAATTGGACTGTCTCAGTATCTACGGCTTACTTTAGCATAAAATAAAGTGAAGGTACGCAAGTGATTACAGGTCTTCCTGAAGACATAACAAAAAAGACAAAGGGAGGCAGGAGAACCATGACTACAAACATCAGTACCTTAATGTTATAATCACCCTTCTTCCATACTCCTTGCTCCTTAAGTTCCACATCCTGACCATGTCTGCACTGCCTCCAACCAGGGCAGTCTGGTCACTGTCATCACAGTCACCACAGAGCACAGGTGCAGACACACCACACAACACAAACCATCCTTCAGGTGGGATTCACCACAAAGTTAGCTGTCTGGAGGTACCAGCGTCAAGAATCCTGATCAGGCGAGGAACAGCCATCACTTTTTTCTACTGTCTGCATACAGTGAGTGTGTGTCTGCGTGCCAGCGTGTGTGCCTGCGTGCGTGCATGTGTGTGCGAGTGAAATTTCTTTTCAAGAATCAACTCACTTTTGTCTTTTCTTTGTTTGAGGGGGGGGGGGGGGGGGGGGGGGGGGGGGGGGGGGGGGGGGGGGGGGGGGGGGGGGGCCTCTTCTTTTTTTTCTCATCTTAAAACTTTAATAATTAATATTCTATGCAGTTTTTTTCTTCTTTACATGTGTTTTCTTATGTTAAATGGCTTCCTTAATTGTTTGGGCTACTAAAAAAAAAAATGATCTAAATTGAGCCTTTCTTCACAACTTAGTATCAATCAAATGCACTTGCCTACTGATAGTAAGACTTGTGGCAACAAATGTGTTTCTTGTCGTAAATATACTGTATATACATCAAATACATATATATATGCACTTTTTTTTTGGGTATTACCTACTTCTAACTCTTCATCCTCAAAGAAGAAAAGGGAACTACCACTAACCAGTGATGCTTAACATTTATGTCACCTTGCACACTGCTAAATTATACAAGGTATACAAAAAGACATCCAGAATCTTGCAGCATTTAACAATCCTTGCCCAAATCCGATCAGATTCACTCTGCATGTGAGTCCATTGTCGAGGATGATGACCAAAGACATTTCCTAGATGGCTGTATCCAGCGTATCCACGTCATGCCTACCCACAGATGACGGCGACTACTCTTATCAGGACATTGCAATGGCTCCAGCACATGGGCAACTCCTGACACAGAGGAAATCCTGGGTCAGGCTCCATATTGTGGTGATAGCTCACTTAGATAGGTCTGCACCATTTTGCATCAGCTGATTGAGATGCTCCAGGCACATTTACTGAGTGATCAAGGCACATTTACTGAGTGATCATGACCAGTTGTCAAACTCTAAAGTTCATTGTCCGCTCCATGAGAATCCCATGCCTGGTGTTTGGCTGTCTCTCCTTTCAGTGTACACTGAGGCACATGTTTTGTCTTCATCTGTACATTCTGTGTGGCATGCTCTATGTCAGCACAACTTTTCTAGTCTTGTATAAGTGCTAATTTTTCTTTTTATGATATTCAGCTGTAATGCCAAACAAATAGTGTACAATGCTTTCCAGTGTGTGTTTAGATTTGTTCCAGAGCAACCTTTTCTACTTGATGAAAACTGGTGGACGATGTGATTTTCATGTCAGTCACTCATACACAACTGCAGTATCCAGAAATGACGTGTACTGTTTTTGTTAAGTATGCAGGACATTCTCATTTTCTAATCTAGTAGGTGTAATTCAAATTACAATATTCTCTTGACCTTGATCTACAGGGGTTTTTGTGTGTGTGTGACTGCCACATAAATCCTACTCCTTCAAAGCACACCTGCACCTAAGCTTTACTCAGGTCCATCTCAGCAAATTGTCCTCCAGTTTTACGCTTTCCATTTTCACCCAGTGTTGTCTTGTCCCTTGTGCATACCACAAAGCCCTGAACTCCTGAAACCTACACCTTAGCTATACTGGGGGACGACATAACTAATGTACTCATACCAACATTTACCCGAAACCATGCAAATTACAGTTTTCAAATTTGACTCAGGTAAAACTAAAAGCTTCGTTAATGATAAGCTTAAGTTTTGAAGTCTTTGGACCAAAATTGAGTCTGCCATTTTCACTCAAAAAGCCGAAAGTCTAAAGATACCAATGGTACTTCAATAAGTTGCCGAACAATAATTTTGTTTGAACAGTGTGGAAGTCTTCACATTTTGGTGGAACTGTTTTTCTGATACTTCCAGTTCAAAAGAAGTACCCAGTCTGTTCATGTGACAATATAAACAATGTTTTGTTGATCAAAACCTCAACCTCCAAAAGCACATCACATTACATGAAAAATTGTTATAGTTTGCTGTTCAAGTACTTGGTAATTACTATGACATTTTTTTCCCTTTTTGCACACTAGTTGTTGAGACAACAGAAAGTGAGTTATCCCCTGCATTCCAGCACACCAAGCCCTAATGGCCAGGCAGGACAGGCTGTTGTGGCTGTAAATTAGGAGGGGTTGACAGGGTTCAGGGTACTGTCAGAAGACCTGGGGACATGTGTGTTCACTATCCCAGGTCGCACAGCAATCACTATAACGGTTCTATGAGAAGTAGCTGTCCATGCATGCAACTAATTCCCCCCTTGGTAAAATTGTAAAACCATGTGTCCATGAGCCTAACGCCCTAAGTTACTCTGAAACTGGTTTACACATTGCAGGAAATCTCTGCTAGATGACACAAGCACAGGCATACACACATCAGCCTATTGAGTCCATGGGAGTTGAGCACATATAGTATTCATATTCATATTACAAAATGACAGAAAAAAAGACATGACTGCGAACATACTTATTTATTGTTATAGGTAAACCCAATGACTTGGAAGGAAAAGCCAAAACATGCATCAGCACAGTGATAATACCCAACAGACCACACTGCCACAAGTTAAAATAGATGAAACAGCTCTGTGCTTTACCACAACATGCATCAGCACAGTGATAATACCCAACAGACCACACTGCCACAAGATAAAAATAGATGAAACAACTCTGTGCTTTACCACAAACATATAGAGCGTCAACAGACACAGAACATTCATCAACATGTATCCCATTACAATACAAATTCATCTTTCTGTCACAAATCTCATTGTCAATTATACAACATTTACATATTGTTTTGATTCTGATGAACTAACAGTGATCGCTCAATCAAATGAAACTACATCACACACACACACACACACACACACACACACACACACACACAAAGTATATTCAACACAGTCTGCTCACTAAAAATCCTCTGCTGTTTTTGTTTTAATAATCTTTGATTTTTCTAGCACATTTGGCTGAGAAAAAAAAAATCAGTCAGTAAAAAACCTCCACTACAGATATTCCAGCAATCTGAATGCAAGCTCTAGAACACTAACAAACAACAACACAAAAAAAACCCAACCCTATGACTGAAATTTTTTGGCCATGCCAATTTTGGGAATTTCAATAATCTTCTCGGAAAAAAAAAAATGAATGAAAAAAAATGCGCAAATACAAAATGAATAAAAAGAAATCCACCACAACATCTCACAAGCCAGATAATCAACAGTGTCCTTTCAATCTCATCCTTTCCTCATCACCGCTCGATATACAGATTGCTTAGTTTTTATAATAATCAACAGCACTAGCTTACAAACACACACTCTCTCTCTCTATCTCTCTCTCATGCACATGTTTCCTCCTCTCTTATTCGTCTTCATCAACGACCTCAAAACCATGTCCTTCTAGGAAACATTCCCCTTTCAGAGACACACTGAAACAAGACCCAGTCCAAAGACTAGACCCTAACGAAAGACTGAGATACACCTCCCCTACTTCTACTCTGTCCCCCCCCCCCCCCCCCCCCCCCCCCCCCCCCCCCTTCCCCCGCCATGCCTTCCACTGCTTGCTCCCTTCTCCACCTCCCCCTGCAACAACTGTAAACTGAAAGACCTTGTAGCATCCCTTACTGAGGAACACAGTGTTTGCTTGCCATTCCTATTCCTCAACAATCTTCGAAGAATTTCATGTTTCATTCCACTTCCACTGCTCAAAGGTCAAGCACATCCAATGAAAACTTGCACTTGAGCCATCATGCTCAAATGAATCATCTGGAACACTATCTGCCATCATGCCCGAGATGAATGATCTGGAGCACTATCTGCCATCATGCCCAAGATGAATCATCTGGAGCACTATCTGCCATCATGCCCGAGTTGAATGATCTGGAGCACTATCTGCCATCATGCCCAAGATGAATCATCTGGAGCACTGTCTATCTGCCATCATGCCCGAGTTGAATGATCTGGAGCACTATCTGCCATCATGCCCAAGATGAATCATCTGGAGCACTGTCTATCTGCCATCATGCCTGAGATGAATCATCTGGAGCACTATCTGCCATCATGCCCGAGATGAATCATCTGGAGCACTATCTGTCTGCCATCATGCCCGAGATGAATCATCTGGAGCACTATCTGCTATCATGCCCCAGATGAATCATCTGGAGCACTATGTGCCATCATGCCTGAGATGAATCATCTGGAGCACTGTCTATGTGCCATCATGCCCGAGATGAATCATCTGGAGCACTGTCTATCTGAATCATCTGGAGCACCATATGGATAGGGGCAGGAAGATATCCTTGTTTTGGTCTTCATGGGAAATCAACATCAAGACCATTGACTTTATACATTTATGCTGTTTTCTACAATCAGCAAATCTAACACGAGAACAATGTTTTAAACCGATGCAAACATGAACTTGTGCTTGCACTTCTTCACTTCCTACCTGACCACCATCAAGAAGAGAAACAAAAAGAACAAAAAAAGGCTGAGGTACAGAATGTGGTAACAAAGCCAACAAAGTGATCTGCTGTCAATATCTTTGTTCCTTGAAATCAGAAAGGCTGAGAATCTGACCAGATCCCCAAACCCTTTCATCTCAGGTAATTAAACGTCTAGTTGTTGCAAGCAGCTGTGGCAGGTCCCCTTTCACTTTGTCAGTCTTCCCCTTTCTTGCACTACCTCTTCCCCAGAACACGTCCTTCTCTCCTGATCCAACACAGGTTCAAGTGCTTCCTGTACAGCGGTATTTGGAATGCATGCAGAAAACAAATACAGAGCACTGTACCATCCCATCCAACACTGTGACATTGCTGCCTGGGGCTCAGTGACAGCACAGCTGTTATCATCCAGGTGATTACCTGCAAACCACTTCCCATTCCACAGATGTTCAACACAAACAACACGAGAACAAATCTGAGACCCAAGGACTGATTGTATTTATCCGCATTAAAGGTACACGTAACATTCACATTCTCCGTACCCCTCCCAACTCAGAACACTATTAAAGCTTGGAGAAAACCGCTGTTGAACAGTGGAGAATGGAGCAACTCAGCAACTAAGCATGCACAGTCTTTGATAAAACAGATTCATGACAAGAACATGGCAGACCAACATAATGTCACAACAAGTCTAGCGACTTCTACACACACACACACACACACACACACACGCATGCACACACACACACACACACACACACACACACACAGTCATCACAAAGCAGACAAATGAGACTCACCCTTAGACTAAATAAAAACACAGAATATTCTGCCAGTCGGAGGAAACTGTTTCCAGTACACCTCTGAACATAGGTCTCTTCCTTCGAAGATGGGCTTTGTGTTTTTTCTTTCTTCTTTGTTTTCCCCAAAGTCTTGAGCTGCAGCTAATCAAGCCTCCTCAGTGATGCAGTTTTACCACCAACATATCCACATGTATTTCATAAAGGGAGGATCTAAGTCAATTGTATGAATGTAATCGCTGAGATATCCAGAGACATCACCTGAACTCAATGAACATGTCAAACAGAAGAAGGTATAGAGCTCCTGTCACAACTATGGTCTGTCTGTCGTCATGACCACTACACTCTGACACACTACTGCTAGAACACAGCAACACCGTTCAAGGAAACTTCACTCACGAGCACAGGAGATGACACTAGAACTCAAAAAAAAAAAAAAAAAAAAGGAAACAGAGCCAAAGCAAACAAAGGACTCCCAAGCTCTCTGACCCAGGTAATGAACACAAGCAGCAGGAGCAGCAGAGGACAGTGCAGTCTGCACAGACTGACCGCTGGGTCGGTTGGTCTGACAGCCAGACCTAAGGCCACCCCCCCTTCCTTCACCCACAGGAGATAAATGCACTGTGGATGACGGGGGCCTCAGGGAGCCTGTCAAGGTGAAGTCTCAGTGTGGAGTCCAGGTCTCTGTGGATGTGTGTGTGTGTGTGTCAGTGATGCAGTGAGATGCCCGTCCTTCCCTTACATCACACCGACAGCTTCAGCCCTTGCTGCACAGGGACGGGGGCGCCACGGGGTAACTCTTAGTCCTGGGGCAGACACAAACAACACAAGCACATCAGCAAGTGGGCAAATGAAAAATGTCACCTAAAAACAGCATGTATGTAATAATAATAATGGTATTTATAATGTGCAAAATCTTGATAAAATCAACTCTAAGCGCTAGGGGGGGAAAAAAAAAAAGCACACACACACACTCACGCACTGCAACTGCACATGCGTTATGGCTCTAAACAAAGGAATAGAAAGGAAAATCATGTACAAAATAAATATTAAACCATAAATATTAATGCACACACACGCACACGCTGTGGGCCATCTAAACACAACTAATTTAAAAAGAAGAAACTTTATGTACAAATATAGATGGATGCACAGCCCCCCTCCCCCCAATACACACACATACACCAGCACTCACACAGACACACGCACACACACACACACTTACATGCGTGTCATAAATCTAACCAAAACTAGCGAAAGAGAGGCGAAATTTATGCATTTCAGGTTCCCATGCCGAGTGGGTACAGGCTGCAGTGGGAGTAGTTGAGTAGTCATGGAGAGGACTATTAGGAAAGAAGAAAAGAGGTGAGTTTTAAGAGCTGTCTTAAAGGAAGAGAAAATAGGCAGTTGATGGACAGAGAGTGGAAGTTTGTTCCAGGAGAGTGGGCCAGAAACGGAGAAGGCACGTGGAGAAGGCACGTGGGCCAGAGGTACTGAGTTTGGTACATGGAATCCGGAAAGTGAGAAGATCAGAGGAAGATCATAGGGTGCATGAGGATGTGTAGATATTGAGTAAACTGGTTAGATAGTCAGGGGCTGCATTGCTGAGGGACTTGTAACAGATAGTGTTGAGTTTATGTTGACTGACATGTTATACGAGTCCATATGAATAAAACAACAAATGCAGTCACCTCTCCTGTAAACCTTTGCTGGCCTAACTTACACACTGCTCATTGTGACCACTTGTGGTCACCTCAAGGCCTGTCTTGTCTACTGGCCAGTGCCGCAGTCAACAGAGAGTCATCATCAGCAGGCCAAAATAAGACAACCCACCACAGTGCCGCAGTCAACAGAGAGTACTCATTAACAGGCCAAAATAAGACAACCCACCACAGCACCACAGTCAACAGAGAGTACTCATTAACAGGCCAAAATAAGACAACCCACCACAGCGCCGCAGTCAACAGAGTACTCATTAACAGGCCAAAATAAGACAACCCACCACAGCGCCGCAGTCAACAGAGTACTCATTAACAGGCCAAAATAAGACAACCCACCACAGCGCTGCAGTCAGCAGAGTACTCATTAACAGACCAAATTAAGGCAACCCACCAGAGGAGACACAGCGATGTTGCCCGGTCTCCTTGTGGGTATTCTGCACCTCTGTTCTGATTAAATACATGCGGGATACCAGCAATAACTGCTTAGTCCTGGAACCATGGGCAGTGGCAAGGGATGCTACCATGTCCATTTGCCGACACAGAAAATGCTGACACATGAACTCCCATGACTTTGACATGAACCAACCACAGGCATGAACATCAAGAGGAATTAAACACAAAGGCCACCATAAGGTAGGCGTAAAGCCTCAGAATTTGACCTTCTTATACCACCAATAATGCTATGGATGGCAAATATGCCACATGTGGAGTCTCAGAATTTGTCTTTCTTATGCTGACCAATAATGCTGTGGATGATGAATGTGATACAAGTGAAGTCTCAGAATGTGACCTTCTTATGCCAATCAATAATGCTATGGATGATGAAGAAGATACCACAGAGTTCCATTCTGGGCTAAAACTATGTGCTTCCTTCCATAACAAACCACTAGTACTGAAACACCTGCAGCCTTGGTCAGAAAATTCCAGGGACTCTTTCGGACATAACCATTAAATGGAAGAAACTCTTACAGTTTCAGCCTTCCTGTCTGAGCCCACTCCACTCTGAGTAAGAGTTGATCCAGGCTGACAAATCCCACAAAGAAAGGCCTCTCAATGGGACTTGAACCCACAGCTGCCCAGCTCACAATTCAACATTATCCACTGCACCACAGCAGCTGATTCTATCTTGCTTCTACACCAGTCACAGTGCACTGTTGTTGGTGGGGCATTCCTGCAACGACCATGGACACATACCAATGGCTTTTGTCCCTTTGCCACTGTCAACGTATTAAGAATGTGTCCTAAAGTTTTCATCAACTGAGGAAATTTGGTGATGAAAGAGGAATCCCTTTACTGTTAGGGAAAAAAACAATCATATGTGACCAAATCTTCCTTGTTTTGATCAACATGATCAAGCTCTTTAGTCTACAAACAAATCTTATATGCACAAAAAAGACCAATAAACCACTTCTGGAAGTGACAGTACAGGGGTGAGGTTGTGTAGGAGGGGACTGGGGGAATCATAGATATATATCAACACACACGTCTTCCTGTGTTCAATAACTGAAGGTCAATATGTAAACACCCAGAGTCAGTGAAAAGGTAGGCAACGCCACATTTTGTCATTTCTGGATTCAATAATGCATACAAAAATGGCCAACATGTTCAACTTAAGTCTGGTAAGGACGCATTTTTCTACTCTGGAATAAGTTCTAAAAGCTGCGATAACTATCCGATGAAACACAACTGAATAACAAAACTACAACCACCATCTGATGAATCCACAATTCAGAAAAAAAAAAAATTCACCCTTTGCGCAACTCAGTATTAAGGCAAGCTCTGTAACTTAAGACACTGTTCTATGTGCAAGAGATAAAAATGATGTGTATTGTATTGTTGATAATTGTTGCTATGGACTTTGAAAAACAAAGACCCTGTTGCGTTAAGGCGAAAAGCAAATCATGTACACAGTGCAGTCAACCACAAGGTCCATGACTCAACTGGAAGCATGTTGGAAAGTAATTACAGATCAATTCCCTAAATACATAAAAAATGAATAGAAACAGAATGTTCACGTTAAAAATAAAAAAAAAAGCAATACAAAGCCACTTTATTAGAGGTGTGTGTGTGTGTGTGTGTGTGTGTGTGTGTGTGTGTGTGTGTGTGTGTGTGTGTGTGCAGTGATCAGAATCAACTGCAAAAGATCTGTTTTCTTGCTTTACAGCATCCTTTTTTTCATCAATACATCTACTTAAACATTTCATTTAAAAGATAAAAAAAAGGTTCCAGCAGGGCACCATTTACCTTCTATCCTTCATTACACATCATCAGATGAGCTGGTGTCCAGAGAGGTGATATATGCACAACAAGTCACCCTGTCTGCAGCATGCTGCCAGCATGCAGTGAAACACTCAGTGGGACACAGCCTTTACCATCATAGGCAACACTCTGTCAATGCACAACAGTAATGAGATAACAGAGAACTGAGAAGGGGTTCTAGTGGTAGGGTTGGATGGAACTGAAAAGCAGGATATGCAACGGCAAGAAATCCGACATGCACCATGTGATGACCTTGACCTTTCACCTCTGCCCTCCTGCATGGTTTGTTAAGGCTACAATCAATCACTGAACTTAACATGCTATAAATGGAATGAGATGCATACTCTCTTTACTCTGTACACTTATGACTGCACTGGTACAGAAGAAACACCAGTCATAAAATATTCAGATGATACACCCCTTGCAGACCTTTCCAATTCTGATGCAACATATTTTGATGAAGTTGAGCATTTCAGCACCTGGTGTAAAGAAAATTATCTTGAGCTTAACGTCAAAAAAACAAAGGAGATGATCATAGATTTTAGGAAAGCGGAAAATTATGTGCCTGATCTTTATATTGATGGAGAAAAAGTGGACCGGGTAGTGGAATACAAATATCTGGGCACAACTTTAGACAATAAGCTCACTTTCAATACAAACACCAGGTCCGCATACAAAAAATGCCAAACCAGAATGTATTTGCTACGCAAATTGAGGAATCTGCATGTCCAGCCAAAAATTCTTAAAACATTTTACAGGAGTTTTATTGAGTCTGTCTTGACTTTTTCATGCATTTGCTGGTATGGAAATCTTAATTGAAAAACAGCAAACTCTTGAATAGCGTTGTGAACATCTGTGGTAAGATTGTTGGTAAGAGACAGGAGAGTATGAGTGAGTTGTATGAAAGGCATGCGGTCAACAAGGCTCGTGCGATTGTTAGTGACAGTGGGCATACGCTTGCGCGACAGTTTGAGCTCCTTCCATCAGGCTGACGATTTTGTCCCCAGAGCTAAGCTGATGCGCACGAAAAAAGAGCTTTGTGTTCAAATCCATTGCGCTTTTAAACAAATACAGTGTGTAAGAAGAGGCGGTGGATCACCTGTGACATAAGCATGTGCGCAGGTGTGTATATCTGTGAGCAAGCGGGAAAGTATAGATGCTGGAGTGTGTGTGTGTGTGTTATGTGTGCAAGTCCTGGAGCAGTGAGAATAGAAATGTCTGGAATATGTCCTATCTTAATGATTTTTAATGATAATTCACCTATCTCTCTCCCTCTCTCTCGCATACGTGCACACATTTATGTATATATAATTATGAGTGGCTGAGTGCATGCTTTATTTGCACTACCAAAAAGGAGAAAGATTGAAATTCCCATTTTGGTGATACACGCATGTTTTATGGTTTGAAAGTAATTTTAATTTTCAGTGTCACGTTTGTAACTATAAATATGTATGTCTTAACTTTTAGGGCAGCAGTCACGAATGTAATTTTCTTTTAACGACACTTTTTCACAGGAAAAAAAAATTCAAGGGTTTTTCAAGGGTTTTTAAAGGGGATATTTTAATTTTTAAGGGGCAAATTTAGCCGTACAATTGAAAAAAAAAAAAAGAGTGAATAATAACCTTACAGATGTAATCCAGCCATGATGATAAGGTGATTACACTTCTGTAGTCTTTTCCACGCTCAATATCATACACATACAAAAAATTAAAAATGAAGTCTTCATACAGAAGTTGAGAAATCAGAAAAAGAAAACTTTCAATCTGCTTTCCAGACCAGTATCCGACATGAATTTCCAGCTGCTTCTGTTTAAAAGTCCTCGTTCAATGATTCATCAAAAGCGTAACATATTCATTAATTCTCTACCGGCAGCTGCAGCCGAGGCCTCCTCTCTAGCACATTTCAGGAGGGAGCTCAGCAAACTTTACTTTTAAAATACAGCCACTGTATGTGCTGTCGTGTGGAAGTGTGTGTGAATGGTTGGCGGCCTGGACTAACCTAACGCTTGTTCTGGGCAGGATAGGGAGCAGGGTAATCCCTTTTGAAAAGGCGAATGTGGGTAGCCTTCCTGCAGCTCCACATTAACTGTGTTTTTTTTTTTTCTTTTTTTTCCCATTTCAAAATGGAGTGACTGATGGCGGAGAATGAAGCAAAATGTAGAAAGAGTGGGGGTTAGTTACCGCCAAGGACATTGACAAACAAAGCACAGGACAAAACACAATGCAATTCGACCTCTTGGGTCTTCTTCAGGAAAAAAAAAAAACACAAACAAAAAAAACCCCATCACACTTAACATTTAGGACAGTACAAACAAAGAACGAAGAGTGACTTATCTGTCCATGTGGTAGGAAGAATGGCCGCCAGCGGAAAGACGGAAACGACAGAGGGGATTATAGGAGAGGAAAAGGGGGGGGGGGGGGGGGGAGTGAAACGATGGGGTTGTGTAGCTGGTTTAGTGGGGTGGTGGTGTGATATATATTTGTGATGGTTGTGGTTAAGGTGAATGATAATAATAATGCTAAGTAAGGGGGGGGGGGGGGGGGATTTTTTTTTTATATATATATCATTTTTTTATATAATATATATATAGAAGGGATAGTAATGATAATGATATTGGTAGTAATTATATAAACTAGATGAATAAAATTAAAGTAACTGTAATAACAAAAAAATTAAGTGAATAAAATAGATAAATGATTTTTTTTTTTTTGTTGTGTGTGTGTGTGTGTGTGTGTGTGTGTGTGTGTGTGTGTGTGTGCGCGCGCGCGCGTGTGTGTAGGCTAGCTGGTAGTAAGTTAGGGGGAGGGGTGTGTATGAATGCTGTCTTTTTGAACAAGAAAGTAGATTTTTTTTTTTTTCTTTTCTTTTAACAAATGCGCACTTAAATGAGTCACTTAAAGTCTATGGAGACGACGTGACGATTGATTTGAAGATTCAGTCTGTGATTTCACTTTTTTTTTTTCAGTTCTGACAGAAAAAAAAGGAGCAATGCCAAAAGTTGCAAGACATCTACTTTTGGTTTCCCCACACCGATAGTTCGTCGCAATCGAGGAATATGGAAGCATTGCTGCAAACAGTTTTGCGTTGTCTTAAGCAGATCGGAAACTGTAATGATTGTTGATGGCATGAATCGTCCACAACACTTCAGCTTTCAACACATCTGTCCCACTTGCTGTTATGTGTGATTGGCTGACGATTCTTACTGAGGAAAGGGTCTGACCCGTTTTGATGAATTTGATGATTGCCGAACGAAGTCCATAAGACTACCGACCGGCCTACTCGCTTTATATCCAATTCCACGTATTTTTTCCTCTTTCCGTGATTTGCAACCGCCAATTCGTCCACTGTCCGAACATCAACGGTCTTTTTGCACGCTTTACAGAAAAAACCCATGTTTGTTGTCTCTGCATTCAGTGATCCAGCTTCGATATTCTTCCTTCTGTAGCCACAACGGATCAAATGCGTAATTTCCCTTGGCATGATGACAGACGCAACAGTATCGGACTTCGCCGAAGATGAGGGAGCATGGCGCCCTTTGTCGGAAGTCGAACTGCGCATGCGCAAAACCATAACCGACTATTGAATTGCTTCCCTTTGCTTGAAAAGCAGACGACACGCAACACGATTCGAGAGGCGAAAATCGATGTCCGAAGTCTCGTTCGCGTTTGTTCTCCGATTCGTCTTCAAATGTTACAGTCAGTTTTGGTCCGAAAAACGATTTTTAAGGGGAACCCTGTAGTGGGCAATGCGTCAACCTCTTATTCCAAGGTCAGGGTTCAATTCCCATTCCAGGTACTCAGCTGACCTTGTGGGCAATGCTTCAAACTCTTGTTCTAAGGTCAGGGTTCAACTCCAATTCCAGGTACTCTGCTGACCTTGTGGGCAATGTGTCAAACTCTTGTTCTAAGGTCAGGGTTCAATTCCCATTCCAGGTACTCAGCTGACCTTGTGGGCAATGCATCAAACACTTGTTCTAAGGTCAGGGTTCAATTCCCATTCCAGGTACTCAGCTGACCTTGTGGGCAATGCGTCAAACTCTTGTTCTAAGGTCAGGGTTCTATTCCCATTCCAGGTACTCAGCTGACCTTGTGGGCAATGCGTCAAACACTTGTTCCAAGGTCAGGGTTCAATTCCCATTCAAGTTAGCATGGTCGGCAGAGATTTTCTCTTTACAGTGAACATCAGTAAAGACTCCAGTCCCTTCCTAGTTCTTCAGACAAAAACTTTACAGCCAGGTCCCCTGCATGAACACAGGCCTGAAAATATCTAGCACACACACTGAATCCATTCCCAGCTTACTTATCCTGATGTTATGACCATGTTTCATGCCGAGGGTAGATACAGCAGTTGTCTGGACAGGTGTGTCATGTACACCACCATTCCCAGAGACAGAATGTGGCTGCCTTGATATGGGATTACCAATAGCTGCCTACGTCACATCTCACCAATGATAAACCTTTGTGTTCTGGTCAAGAAACGAAGACAGGGGTTGAGAGACAATCCCTACATTCTTTGCTTAATGTCATGATGTGCCCTTGAACTCTGACTCTTGATTTACAACAACTTAAAAGGTTTTAAATAAAACATCAACTTGCCTGCAATGTTTGGTGCTGGATGGTGGTCTTTTTTTTCTTTAAATAACTTGTAAATCCTACGAAACTGACGAACACACACACACACACACACACACACACACACACACACACACTAACAGCCAAAACTGGCTGATTTCATGTTCTCATTTTGTTCAAAACGCAAAAGTCAAAATGGGTGTTTCCCTGGATATGCATGTATTGTAACTCTGATACTTTGAACAAATTATGCCACAAAGCCCAAGTTTTTGTTGTTTTTGTTATTGTGGTTTTTCATTTTTGTGTATGTGTGTGTGTTAGAAGTTAGTACCATGATGGATACATAAGTGGCACAAATACCTAAAACAATGAACCAGTAAACTTACTGCATTTCAAATATACCTCCAAACTAGAAATACCAATCTTCCCTATGACCGACAAATCCACAACAAAGTCATCAGCGCACTCAGAGTCATGACCATGCCAAAGAAAGGGAAACACTGGTTATTTCAAGGAGTCAGTCAAGTCTACACACAAGCCAAGCCATTCCTGCTTCACAGCACCCCCGAGCTGCATCCACACACAACAGCTCCTGCTCTACAAAACAACACAAACAGGTCTGTGTTAATAAGAAGATTGTCTTTTATATGTACATGACA
Source organism: Conus betulinus (assembly GCA_016801955.1). Classification (NCBI taxonomy): domain Eukaryota; kingdom Metazoa; phylum Mollusca; class Gastropoda; order Neogastropoda; family Conidae; genus Conus; species Conus betulinus. Next base: position 57,032 of record JADBJO010011234.1, read on the forward strand.
AGAGAAAGATACAAAGGAAAGAAAGAAATGTCAAGACAGTGGCCTACAACTGGGGGAAAGCAAAACAACATGACACAACCACAAACTGACCATCTGCAGCACGGCACAAAATGTTGACAAGAGCAAGACGGAGGAAGGAACAAGACAGGGAAAATAATGAGGGAAAGAGACTGACTTTAAGACAGAGAAACACAGACAGACAGAGAGAGATCTAGAGAGAAAGCGGGGAGAGAGAGAGAGAGAGATAGCTACAGAGAGAGAGAGCAAGAGAGAGAGAGAGGGAGAGAGAGCTAGAGAGAGCTAAAGAAAGAGAGAGAGAGAGAGCTAGAGAGAGAGAGAAGGCTAGAGAGACAGCTAGAGAAAGAGAGAAAGGAGAGCATGAAGGGAGGCCAGAGGAGCACAATGCACAAGACAGCAGGCCCATTCCAACACCTGTGAGTCTATAGCCCTCTCAAATGCTCAGACCTGTGGAACAGTCATCTGTGCGGTAAATACTGCTGCCTCTTTCTCTTCACCTGCTCAAAAGGAGCCACGCAACACTACACATTTGACTCCCATACAACAATGTGAAACGTGACTACTGGCACACACACACACACACACACACACACACACACACACACACACACACACACACACACAATGTTCACATATAAACACTCACACACACTTGAGTGTGCACACATATTGTCTCTCTCCTTTTTTCACCCAACTCCCACATCCATTTTAATTATATTTTTTCCTCACATTAAAACAAATCAACTACCAAACACATCACAATTGCCTTTTTTGTTTTAAATACTATGGTGCTGCATCATCTTCATATCCTCACTGTCATTTTTCCCACATTAAACTTTCCTAAAACTTTACAAGAATTTAACTTTTCAGTGCCTTTTGGTTCACAAGTCCGAGATCTGACACAATAATGGCTTGCACAGAATAAAGCCTGCCTAATAATACTTCCAACACATCATATTCCTGGATAAGAAAACCAGCCGCCATCTTTACCTGCCGAAACTTTCCCTCAGTTATTTTTTTGTCAAGAATAAATCAAGGACCATTCCACCAAAAGCGAAAGAATTTTACACTGTTCTGCAGCTCTGAAAGAATTTACTGCATGACAAAAGTAGTATGTAAAATCTACACACAAACCCACACATGATTGCAGTTTGTTGAATCCATGGACTTGACTTTATTTTTCCAGACCTTCTAATCCTGACTTTTCCTCTTTAATAACAGTACAAAATGATATGTTGTAAAATGTGTTCATATGACACCAAGACCACTGTGAGACAGACACAGAGAGAGAGAGAGAGAGAGAGAGAGAGAGAGAGAGAGAGAGAGAGAGAGAGAGTTTCAAATCCTCAATATACATGGTTTGATCCAGTTTTTTTGTTAAACTTAAAAGAAAAATTACTGTTCTGCTGAACGAAAGAGACAAACACATCACAACACAAAACACGATGCATTTTCACCTCTTTGATCTTCTTCAGATAAGACAAACAACTTTCAAGACAATGAAAACAAACGATGAACAATCACTTACCTCCTAAAATGGGTGCAAAATGAATAAAGAAATATAGAATGCAGATGATGGGGGGGGGGGGGGGGGGGGGGGGGGGGGGGTCAGGGGAGAGGGGGTTGGAGGCTTGGGGTGAGGAGGGAGGTGGAGCTAGGGATTGTTGAGGGTAGGAAATCTTCTTCCATTTCTTTCTGTGCTGTGTGATCTTCTGTTGGCATCAGGGGCATTATCATGTGGCTCATCAGGGGCATTATCATGTGACTCATCAGGGGCATTATCATGTGGCTCATCCGGGGCATTATCATGTGGCTCATCAGGGGCATTATCCTGTGACTCATTCTGGATCATCAGGGGCATCATCATGTGGCTCGTCAGGGGCATTATCCTGCGGCTCATTCTGGATCATCAGGGGCATCATCATGTGGGTCAACAGGGGCATTATCCTGTGACTCATTCTGGATCATCAGGGGCATCATCATGTGGCTCGTCAGGGGCATTATCCTGCGACTACTATTCTGGCTCATCAGGGGCATTATCCTGCGACTCATTCTGGATCATCAGGGGCATTATCATGTGGCTCATTCTGATCTTCTGTTGGCATCAGGGGCATTATCATGCTGCTCATTCTGGATCATCAGGGGCATTATCATGTGGCTCATTCTGATCTTCTGTTGGTATCAGGGGCATTATCATGTGGCTCATCAGGGGCATTATCATGTGGCTCATCAGGGGCATTATCATGTGGCTAATCAGCGACATTATCATGTGGTTCATCAGGGGCATTATCATATGACTCATTCTGGCTTATCAGGGGCATTATCATGTGACTCATTCTGGCTCATCGGGGGCATTATCATGTGGCTCATCAAGGGCATTATCATGTGGCTCATCAGGGGCATTATCATGTGACTCATTCTGGCTCATCAGGGGCATTATCATGTGACTTATTCTGGCTTATCAGGGGCATTATCATGTGACTCATTCTGGCTCATCAGGGCATTATCATGCGGCTCATCAAGGGCATTATCATGTGGCTCATTCTGATCTTCTGTTGGCATCAGGGGCATTATCATATGGTTCATCAGCGACATTATCATGTGGTTCATCAGGGACATTATCATGTGGCTCATTCTGGCTCATCAGGGGCATTATCATGTGACTCATTCTGGCTCATCAGGGGCATTATCATGCGACTCACTCTGGCTCATCAGGAGCATTATCGTGCGACTTGTTCTGGCTCATCAGGCGCATTATCATGTGACTCATTCTGGCTCATTAGGGGCATTGTCATGTGGCTCATCAGGGGCATTATCATGTGACTCATTCTGGCTCATCAGGGGCATTGTCATGTGACTCATTCTGGCTCATCAGGGGCATTATCATGTGACTCATTCTGGCTCATCAGGGGCATTGTCGTGTGGCTCATCATCAGGGGCATTATCATGTG
>JADBJO010011234.1:65000-66215 GCA_016801955.1 Conus betulinus
TCCAAAGGTGTGCAGCAACTCTCAGTTAAACCCTCTTCTCTCTGGGCTTTATAGTCAATCTGGAGAGGGCAGAGTTCTCTCAGGTTTTGTTCTTCAGGGCACGCATTTCCATGGGTGTTGTGTCGTGCCTTCAGAACGCCAGTGCGGATGGATCCGGTCTTTGGCCCTGTCTCCCCTTCAGTCTCAGTCCATGTCCCCTTGCATCATCCACACAATGCCTGGGCTGGGGTCCTCAGCTGCCAAACTTGTTCCTCTGGGTTGTCTTTCACTCTGACCTCTTTCAAGTAGGTCTTGAGTGATGCCTGGGTTCAGTCTTCGTCCAGTTTTGGTCGTTCTGTTACTCATGTCTCATGATTTCTTCTAGCCCTTCAACCTTGGCTCAACGACTCATGATTTCCTTCAAGCCTTCAACCTTAGCTCAACCTATACCTGAGGTACTGTGAATACGTTTTGATGAAATGAACTCACTTAGAGCAATCACTCTTGCTGGTTTCCTAGGAATGGAGGCAAGATTAGCTCCCTGCTCTCCCAGTTTTTAGGGTGAGATTCTTATGACATGGCGATGTTCCATACCAAATGGGGATAACGCATTTGTTTGAACAGGTAAATATTGCCTACAACTACTTTTATCAGCAAAGTCCCTTTTTTTTATACACAATTATGATGGAAAACATTTGAAATCAAATGTTTATGTGATTTCAAAGTTCTGTTTTATCTGTGCGTAATGAACAGGCAGAACTAAAAATTGCCAACTACAGCTTACAGAAGAAACAGTGCAGCAAAGACCCCAGAAAAAATATTCCAGCATCTTTTTTTCTTTTTTTTTTTTTTTTTTTTTTTTTGTTATGCTGGGGTACATTTATGCAATGAGAATGGGGATTTGATGTATCTATTCTGATCTAAGCCATCATCTGTATATGGCATCCCTCACAATTATGCCTGTTTCTGATTTTTTTTTTTTGTTTTGACATTCTTATCCTGCAAAATAAATCTCACACTGCACTTCACAAAAGATAATTTGATTACAGAATTAAAAAAGAAAAATCCTCATCCAACATGACTGCATTTAAAGATATTTTGTTCCTTATGATTTCATCTGTGTCTAGATCAAACAAATAAAGAAAAAAGAAAGATTTTGACAGTTAATAGCACCGGTTTCACTTTCATAACTGCCACACACAAAGGTACGGTTCAGGTGGCAAATACAAAACTACA
>JADBJO010011235.1:0-2500 GCA_016801955.1 Conus betulinus
GTTGATCTCTCCTGTGGCTGGTGACTGATCCCACTGGTGTAGATTGGTTGTCTGGTGTCGCCCGGTTTTACAGTGAGCCATGGTGTCTGGTGTTCCCCCCCTTTCTGGCATAGCCCCAGCTTCTGGTTTCTGGTTTCGCCGCAATGTGTAGCGTGACCAGGATCCCAGTTCTGCAATAAAGAGAACTGGTGGTCTGGAGGTGAGAATCTGATGGCTGGTTTGTTGAGTGCACACATTTACCCTTTTTTTACTTTCAGGAGAAGGTGTGAGACTCCAGCCAGCAAAGTTTTTCTCTATGGTAGAGTTTCTAACTATAACTATTAATCTCCACTTTTGTTTAAGGCTGTGTTAAGCTTACAAAAGGGTAGGAGACAGTAATACAATGTTACGCGTTTCAGTCAAACAACTCTTCCATGTTTCTTATGAAATTAAATCACATCTGACTTTGGCTACACTTAGTCCAAGTACACATGTGTGGTTAGACTGTGAACACAAAGAATAGTGGTCAGATTGTTAACAAAGAATCATAAACCACTGGGGAGAGAGCTTTTTGCCATATGATGGCAAGCAAACTCCTACACAGAATAATCATTCATCAGTTTTGATAAATGTTGCTAAGCTTTGTACAAAGTTACAATGTTTAACGCCACACAGCATACATAAAATCAATACATAGATTCAAAAAATGTAAAAACAGAGTTCCAACTCACTTTTCCTGGGAATGAACAGTGATGAGACTTGAGATCAAAGAAGTACCAGGAGTTTACCAGGCCTTTCTCTAGTCGTCCCTATGTCTTCCACTGTTCTCATCTACAGGCAGTCTTGAAGGGTCAGTGAAGTTGTTGACCCTATGTGCTCGTATATGTATTTCTAAACTGCCAAATCAGGTTTCTGGCTGACAGGCTGTCATTCACCACAGGGTGAGAGGGGGGAGGGATCTAGTCTTATCACCATTCGCCCTCGGAAATTGCTTGAACCTCATCGGTGCTGGCTTGCTGAAATCAGCGGCTGGTTGACTTATATGCTTCCTTTTTTAACCTCATCGGCGCTGAACTGCTGAAATCAGCAGCTTGTTGATTTATGTGTCTGGTGACAAAGACTCTTGTGAGAAACTCATGACAAATTTACCAAAGATCTGCAAGCACACGGACTGTAGTGTGAGGGGAAGTGGGGGTGTCTGGTGGAGAAAGAGCGAGGTTTTACAGTTGCCTTTGTGGCAACTACGAACGGCTCCGCACATGGCTCAGGTGGAGGGGGTGGTGGGGGGTGGGGGTGTGGGTGGAGAGCATGGCAGCAGCCTCATGCCTTTGTGACATGGATAAGGGAGGGGGGGGGGAGATAGCGGGGGGGGGGGGGGGGGTGTTGAGGCAGCCATTGTTAAAATTGCAAGGTAATTTTACTACGTCGTATATCGGCCAGTGTGGGGAAGGAGAGGTTGAGAGGAAAGGGAGATGGGCCAATAAGGATGAAAGGCGCGAGCGTGGCATGCGTAATTTTCTCTTGTAACAGATAGGGTGAGACCAGGCGGGTCCACACCGATCTAAGCGAGAAAGTGGGGGGGGAGGCTGGGGGGGGAGGGGGAGAGTGGGCATAAATTTGAAATCTATTATTTGTTTTGGGGTTTGAGTGGAACTGATCAGATGGGTTTGTCAAGCGCATTTTGTCACAGTTGGAGAGTCCCCGATGTGTGTGTGTGTTGTTTGTGTTGTGTGTGTGTGTGTGTGTGTGTGTGTGGTGTGTGTGTGTGTGCAAGCGTTGGTGTGTTAAAAGTGCAAAAGGTGTGTGTGAGAGAGTGAGTGAGTGTGTGAGTGTGTGTGTGGATGTGTGTGTGTGGGGTTGTGTTTGTGTGTGTGCGTGTGCATGTTTTTTTGCGTGTGTACTTGTGTGTGTGTTGTGCTTGTGTGTGGTGTGCAATGTGTGTGTGTGTGTGTGTGTGTGTGGGTGCGTGCGTGGGGTGGGAAGTGAGGGGGAGGAGTTGTTTTTCATTGTTCTGTGTATGTATTTTGCACTTGCGCATGGGTGTGCGTGCCCGTATAGAGTTGTATTTGATGGTCTTGTTCTTGATCCTAAGTCATCTTCTGAACATTCACGCACGCACGCACACACACACGCACGTGCGCGCCTCACACACACACACGCGCGCGCGCGCACGTCACACACACACACACGTGCGCGCATGCGCACGTGCACTCACACACACATGCAAACGTTACGTACGTTCGCTCGCTCCTACCCGCACACATATACACATGTTTGCATGTGCACGTCCACACTCACACACGTGCACACATACACGCATACACATAAGCACACACAAAGCACACACACAATGCACATGCGTACGCGCCCACATACAAATACACACATACACACAGATATGTACACATATAGCCTATATGCGATACTTGTGCCCACACAAACGCACAAATCACACACACACACACACACACACACACACACACACACCACACACACACACATATGCACACACACCACACAC
>JADBJO010011235.1:12500-15000 GCA_016801955.1 Conus betulinus
GCCTTGTAGGGTAGTCTATGTTCGTCCATTCTCGTCAATTTTAGCCAAAACCTATCACATTTTACAGCTGAGTTTATCTAAATAGGATATCGGTTCGTTTCCCCATTCGCCATGTCATTAGGTGTTCGCATTTCTACGCCTAAAAAAGCTTTTCACAGCAAACAAATGTACTTTTTCGCATGGATTGCTGCATTGTCGAGTCCTCATAGCTCTGCACCATATTGAACAATAGGTTGAAATTGTGAGTCAAATAACTTTAAAAAAAAAAAAGAAAGAAAAAAGAAAAAATGAATAACACTTCAATTTAAATAACTTTTGCAAAATGCAAAATAACGCATTTTTTGCTCTGCTACTGAGATCACAACATGCAGCAACGAAACTTAACTTTGTTGAAAAATGAATTCCTAGGGTATTTGTAAACATTCACAACCGACACAACAATCCCGTTATATGTCTACCTTTCTCTGACAGCTAAATGCCCCCCTTTTCTGAATACAACTATATTGCTTTTAGACTTATTGACCTTCAACTGCAGAGCTGTAGCTACACGTTGAAGACTGTTGATCTGTGTTTGTAAGCCCGAAGACAGTGTCGGTGAGTAAAGTCACATCATCAGCAAGAAGTAATATAAATAATTCAAAACAGTCGGACGTAAACATTGCACCATGTCTTCCACCCCTTATCACCTCTAATGCTAATTCATTGATAAATAAAGAAAACAAGACGGGACTGCAGAGGTGTCCTTGTTTCACTCCACGGGTGCAATTAATAAAATCTGTTACTCTACTTCTACATTTAATTCTGGCTTTGACGTTGTCATGCATACTACAAATAGACCTAAATTTCTTGCCTTTGATGCCATTTTTCAGTACGATGGGCCATAACAAGAGTCCTTCAACAGAATCAAAAGCCTTTTCAATATCAGTGAAGGCTACATACAGTTTACGATTAAATCAAAACTGTTTTTGTACGAATGCCAACAATAAACATGTGATGGACTGTGGAATAACCTTTTTAAATCCTGCTTAATGTTCTCCTGTCAAATTATGTTCTTTTATCCATTCCTGCAATCTGTTATTAATAATTTTGCTGTAAATTTTACTGCTCGTATCACACAGTGAAATACCTCTATAATTGTTTGGATCGTTAACGTCCCCCTTCTTAAACAAGGGTTTTTTAAACAATGGAGTTTGTCCCGTTGTCTGGAAACTCACCTTTATCAAACAACGTATTAAAAAACTTTACAAAAACTACTCTGTCCCCACCATACTCTCGAGAGAGAGAGAGAGAGAGAGAGAGAGGGAGAGACAGAGACAGAGACAGAGACAGACAGGCAGACAGACAGACGGACAGACAGACAGAGACAGAGGGAGAGACAGAGACAGAGACAGAGAGACAGAGAGTCATATAAAGAAAAAACCCAGCAGCAATGGGAAAAACAACACGGACAGACTGGCAGACGGACAGACAGACAGTCAGCTAGGAAGACTGAACTCCAATGAGCAGGTAGAAGTCCCCTAGCTGAATGGGGCAGTGTGGCAATGAAGAGTCAGACTCCCCGCCTCCAGGGCACGGCCTCATGGAAAGCAGAGCCCATCCCTCTCCTCCTGCCGCCTTCCACTGCCCTGACCTGAATCACCTGCCTCTTTCCTGCAGAGGCCATGACCCTCGGGGACATCGTGCAGCGCCCATGACCTTCCTGTCAAGGTCAAGTTTGCGGACTCCCACCTGCGGTTCGACTGTGGCCTGGAGAATACCACTCGCGCAGCCTGAACACGTTGAAGATCATTCGGCAACACGAGGAAACCTACTTCGTGGCAAATGCTGTGATGCAAGGTTCGGGTTTGGGTTGTTGTTGTTATCACTGGTGAGCTGGTTGTGATATGGTGTGTGGGGGGCGGCGGCGGCGGTGGTGGTGGTGGTGGTGGTGGTTTTGTGGTTGTGTTGTTGGGTGACGTGGGTTGGTTCTGGTACCATGCTGATGTTGGGCTTTAACAGTACAGCAGCTGCGCCACAGTGGCATTCATCACTGTGATTCTGACTTTTGACAGTTGTTGATGACTGGGTTGTTGGGCTTTGTTGCTGTTGTTGTCGTAAATGTTCAACGGCTCTCTACAAAAAAAAGACAATTCTCTCGGCAGCAACTCGATCACGGTAAATGTCGTAAATTCCAAGCTGTACAAGTAATTACCGTAATACGGATTCCATGTTAGACGGATTATTATTTACGTCATGGCAATAATGGACTGAATCGATTTTCATCCCCCACCCCCACCCCTCCTCCCCTTTCCCAATTGTGAATGAGCAATAAGCCTAAAACACAAGTTTATTTGAGTCTCTCTCTCTCTCTCTCTCTCTCTCTCTCTCTCTCTCTCTCTCTCTCTCTCTCTCTCTCTCTCTCTAAGGATGTATGACCAAGGCGAAGTACGCGGAATACAACTCGATAGGACAGGCTGAATTATGTCGAGGAGGTGACATGCGTTGTCTGTAACGTCTTAAA
>JADBJO010011235.1:27500-32500 GCA_016801955.1 Conus betulinus
GGGCATGCGCACTACATCGCATGTGAATACCACAACCCAACAGACTACTCAAAGGATTTTGATTTAAACTTCTTCATCCGGTTAGACAAAGAGACAGGATGGACCATAATTGAAATAATTTAGTTAAGCCGCGTCTTAAGTTAAGTTTTGTTTCTTTTTATTCTGGACAATTATTACTCGTCCATTGCTTTGTCAGACGTATATACAGGAGACTTTAGAGTAAGGGGCCATATGTATGTAGACTTTAGAGTAGGGGACCATATATTATGTAGACTTTAGAGTAGGGACCATATATTATGTAGACTTTAGAGTAGGGGACCATATATTATGTAGACTTTAGAGTAGGGGACCATATAAAATGTAGACTTTAGAGTAGGGGACCATATATTATGTATTTGATATAAGCAACACAGGTGTTCAAAGTTGTTGTTGCTGCTGCTGTTTGTTAACGGCTTACCTGTGCCAGATTACCGAGAGGCGTTGCAGACAAACCCGTCTGACACTGGCTGACAGGTCAATGCCATTCTCTGGTGTTTCCTGCCACTTTCAGCCTCGCCGTGTTGTGCAGTCTGGTGATGAAACTGCTGAAAGGGCTTGGCTTCGTCCACGCTGCAGCATGGAGGATAGTCAGCTGAACCACCTCTGCGTAGAAAGGCTGTGGTGTTTGCACGATGAGTGGCGTAGAAAGGCTGTGGTGTTTGCACGATGAGTGCGTAGAAAGGCTGTGGTGTTTGCACTGTGAGTGGAGTAGAAAGGCTGTGGTGTTTGCACTATGAGTGGAGTAGAAAGGCTGTGGTGTTTGCACTGTGAGTGGAGTAGCAAGGCTGTGGTGTTTGCACTATGAGTAGAGTAGAAAGGCTGTGGTGTTTGCGCGATGAGTGGCGTAGAAAGGCTGTGGTGTTTGCACGATGAGTGGAGTAGAAAGGCTGTGGTGTTTTGCACTGTGAGTAGAGTAGAAAGGCTGTGGTGTTTGCGCGATGAGTGGCGTAGAAAGGCTGTGTGGTGTTTGCACGATGAGTGGAGTAGAAAGGCTGTGGGTGTTTGCACTGTGAGTAGAGTAGATGCATGCATGTTTCTGAACTATCCACTCCTGCTGCGTGCACTACAGTTTTTATCCACCGTGAAATAGTGTCCCTAGAGACCGCCCTATCGGGCTCAACACAGGTAAGAAACAATGTTTTCCTCTCCACGTCGTTGCAGTCTTGTCTCCGCGCATTTAAGATGATGAACAATACACAGTGTTTTTTTAATGCATCAATTTCCAGCGGCCTTACAAGGAAACCTGGTCTGGGCTGTTTGAGTAGCGAGTTATGTACAAGGATGCACTTGGTGTGACAGATATTCTGTGCATTTGGTGCAACATATTTCTGTGCACTTGGTGCGACAATTATTCTGTGCACTTGGTGTGGCAGATATTCTGTGCACTTGGTGTGTGCATTTGGTGCGGCAGATATTCTGTGCACTTGGTGTGGCAGATATTCTGTGCACTTGGTGTGACATGTTCTGTGCACTTGGTGTGGCTGATGTTCTGTGCACTTGGTGTGACAGATGTTCTGTGCACTTGGTGTGGCAGATGTTCTGTGCACTTGGTGTGGCAGATGTTTCTGTGCACATGGTGTGGCAGATGTTATGTGCACTTGGTGTGGCAGATGTTCTGTGCACTTGGTGCGACAGATATTCTTGTGCACTTGGGTGTGGCAGATATTTTGTACACTTGGTGTGAAAGATATTCTGTGCACATGGTGTGGCAGATGTTCTGTGCACTTAGTGTGCCAGATGTTCTGTGCACATGGTGTGGCATATGTTCTGTGCACATGGTGTGGCAGATGTTCTGTGCACTTGGTGTGACAGATGTTCTGTGCACATGGTGTGGCAGATGTTCTGTACACATGGTATGACAGATGTTCTGTGCACATGGTGTGGCAGATGTTCTGTGCACAGCAGTCGGCTGATGAACTGCCTGTCCTCTCTCCCTGCACAACAAATCAACAACAGGACAGTTCTCTAAGGGAGTTTGTGCCACGTCAGCTGTTCGGCGGCGTGAGGTCGTTCAGCTGATGCGAGTCCATTCAGTTGATTTGAGGCCATTCAGCTGATGCGAGTCCATTCAGCTGATGAGAGGCCATTCAGCTGATGTGAGGCCATTCAGCTGATGAGAGGCCATTCAGCTGATGAGAGGCCATTCAGCTGCTGATGAGAGGCCATTCAGCTGATGAGAGGCCATTCAGCTAATGTGAGGCCATTCAGCTGATGAGAGGCCATTCAGTTGATTTGATGTGAGGCCATTCAGCTGATGAGAGGCCATTCAGCTGATGAGAGGCCATTCAGCTGATGAGAGGCCATACAGCTGATGTGAGGCCATACAGCTAATGTGAGGCCATTCAGCTAATGTGAGGCCATACAGCTAATGTGAGGGCCATTCAGCTAATGTGAGACCATTCAGCTAATGTGAGACCATTCAGCTAATGTGAGGCCATTCAGCTAATGTGAGGCCATACAGCTAATGTGAGGCCATTCAGCTAATGTGAGGCCATTCAGCTAATGTGAGACCATTCAGCTAATGTCAGGCCATTCAGTAATGTCAGGCCATACAGCTAATGTGAGGCCATTCAGTTGATGTGAGACCATTCAGCTGATGAGAGGCCATTCAGCTGATGAGAGGCCATTCAGCTGATGAGAGGCCATTCAGCTGATGTGAGGCCATTCAGCTGATGAGAGGCCATTCAGCTAATGTGAGGCCATTCAGCTGATGTGAGGCCGTTCAGCTAATGTGTTATGGACAATATCCACATTGTGTTTTTCATTATCTTCTAGGAAGTGATGGCCTGGTCTGAAATACACCCTTCACGACTTGGAAAGTGTTTCTGGGTGATTGCCAATGGAGTCTGCATGTCTATGGGTTCAGATCAGTGGAAGATTCTGGTCAGGTCAACTGCACTGTAACTGGCACCTGCATTGTAGAGTTTTGTGAAGAAGTTAGAAACATGAATGTGATAACCTGGGTTTGTCATCTAGTTCTCCTGTGTCCATTCTAACCACATTTCTATGTATGTGTTGTGCAACTTCTGACAATAGGCCTCAAGGAATGTCATGTCAGGTCTGCGTATTCTCTGTTCATGGCGAATTTTTCGAGTGTGAAGGTTTTTTTTTTTGTTTTGTTTTTTCCTTACAAGTGTCTAATATCTGGCAATGAAAAGACATTAACTGAACCGCATGGAGTCAAGGCTCCCCAGTCCATGATTCAAACTGCAATGTTGTCAGCAGCCTGACAGAAATTGACCATCCCCACTTTCAAACCTGTAAAACAGGTATTTTCTTCTTTTCTTTCTATTCAAGGGAAATCAGACATTTCACTGGTTCATCCCTTGAACAAAGGTAAAAGGTGTGTGTGTGTGTGTGTGTGTGTGTGTGTGCGTGCGTGTGCGCGTGTGCATATGTGTGTGTGTGTGAAATGTTGATGCTGGTGTGGGCTATTGTTGTAAGTTTGTGTTGCTCCCCTGCTTTTCTTCATGCATTTGGCTTTTGTATTATGAACAGTACATACATAAGCAGAATTTTAGTCAAAAAATGGCGACTTTACTATCAAGCCCAAATACATTATTAGATTAATTCATAAATTAAGGCCGAATACTTGGAACACTAAATATTCTCATGGTATTACTTATGTCTGCAGAGAAAATATTTCTGTGCATCATCTTTTGTTTGAACGCTCAGTGTTGACTTCACACTGTTAGGTGAAAGGTATTGAGATGACCAACTTTGATAATGTCAATACTGTCTTATATAGTTCACATGTTGCTGAATTGCCATGGTTATTTCGCAGTCACAGGTTGCAAAATTTTCATAAAGATCAACAATTTTGTGTACCACTAGGGTATTTCACTTATATAAACATGCATGTATCCGATGTGGGTTTGAAAGTACTCAATGAGCTGAGTGTGAAGGGTTTTTTTGTTTGTTTGTTTGTTTGTTTTTCTAACAAGTGTCTAATGTCATCAAGCAATGAAAAGACATTAAATAAACCACTGAACTGAACTGAACTGGCTTTTGGAGTGATGATGAGTGTCCGGCATTGTTGGTCTGAGGAGTGCTGTAGGTGTGGGCTGCTGCTGGTGTGGGCTGATTGCTTCAGGCTTCTTTTCATCTTCTATGTCGTCTTCTTTCTTCTTCTTTCCTGGTTTCTTCCATTGTTGTGAGCATCTGTATCGATCCTCTTCATTTGTCATCTTCCATGTCTTGATTTCTTCCCTCTTTTTCTCCCCTTGTCCGATGTTATCTCTGTGTGTGTGTGTGTGTGTGTGTGTGTGTGTGTGTGTGTGTGTGTGTGCGTGTAAAATAGGCACTGTTACAGTAAGCAGTCACAAAATTAGCCCCTCTTCTTAATTTTGTTACTGATGTTTTGCACATACAGATGTATGTGAACACAAACATACATTTTAATGCAATCATTCACACATGTCCATACCATCTCATACCCACTCCAGAATAGAGCAAAAGCTGCATAGCTTTTCTTTATGACCAAATTCATTTTATTATTGTGAAGACATGTTCAGCCAAGATAAGACAACCTTTCGCATACTATCCCATGACCATACATAACATGACCTAACAGAGTAGTACCCGTTTAACCAGACTCTAACAGTGAAGAGAAACAACTCTCCTGCAGTCTGCTGTGATAGTGGTCACCACCTCTAACACAGTTCTGATCCATTAAAGAGAAACAACCCTCCTGCAGTCTGCTGTGATAGTGGGCCACCACCTCTAACACAGTTCTGATCCATTAAGAGAAACAACCCTCCTGCAGTCTGCTGTGATAGTGGTCACCAGCTCTACCACAGCTCTAATCCATTCAACGAATTTTGTTGGTAGCTCACCCAACAAACTCAGGCCATAGTTAAACCTCAATTTAAATACCATATTTCAAAAATGAGCAACTAGTGAAAGACTACAATTCTAAAACTTGGAATAATGGATGACATTTCAATGCCTAACGCACCGGG
>JADBJO010011235.1:37500-66212 GCA_016801955.1 Conus betulinus
GAACCACACAGAACAGTACCCAGCCACAACACTGAACCACACAGAACAGTACCCAGCCACAACACTGACTCACACAGAACAGTACCCAGCCACAACACTGAACCACTCACACAGAACAGTACACAGCCACAAACACTGAACCACACAGAACAGTACCCAGCCACAACACTGAACCACACAGAACAGTACCCAGCCACAACACTGAACCACACAGAACAGTACACAGCCACAACACTGAACCACTCACACAGAACAGTACCCAGCCACAACACTGACTCACTCACACAGAACAGTACCCAGCCACAACACTGAACAACTCACACAGAACAGTACCCAGCCACAACACTGAACCACTCACACAGAACAGTACCCAACCACAACACTGAACCACTCACACAGAACAGTACCCAGCCACAACACTGAACCACTCACACAGAACAGTACCCAACCACAACACTGAACCACTCACACAGAACAGTACCAGCCACACAACACTGACTCACACAGAACAGTACCCAGCCACAACACTGACTCACACAGAACAGTACCCAGCCACAACACTGAACCACACAGAACAGTACCCAGCCACAACACTGAACCACTCACACAGAACAGTACACAGCCACAACACTGAACCACTCACACAGAACAGTACCCAACCACAACACTGACTCACACAGAACAGTACCCAGCCACAACACTGACTCACACAGAACAGTACCCAGCCACAACACTGAACCACTCACACAGAACAGTACCCAGCCACAACACTGAACCACTCACACAGAACAGTACACAGCCACAACACTGAACCACTCACACAGAACAGTACCCAGCCACAACACTGAATCACACAGAACAGTACCCAGCCACAACATTGAACCACTCAGAACAGTACCCAGCCACAACACTGAACCACTCACACAGAACAGTACACAGCCACAACACTGAACCACTCACACAGAACAGTACACAGCCACAACACTGAACCACTCACACAGAACAGTACCCAGCCACAACACTGAACACTCACACAGAACAGTACCCCACCACCACAACACTGAACCACTCACACAGAACAGTACACAGCCACAACACTGAACCACTCACACAGAACAGTACCCAGCCACAACACTGAACCACTCACACAGAACAGTACCCAACCACAACACTGAACCACTCACACAGAACAGTACCCAGCCACAACACTGAACCACTCACACAGAACAGTACCCAGCCACAAACACTGAACCACACAGAACAGTACACAGCCACAACACTGAACCACACAGAACAGTACCCCCAACCACAACACTGAACACACAGAACAGTACCCAGCCACAACACTGAACCACTCACACAGAACAGTACCCAGCCACAACACTGAACCACTCACACAGAACAGTACCCAGCCACAACACTGAACCACTCACACAGAACAGTACCCAGCCACAACACTGAACCACTCACACACAGAACAGTACCAGCCCACAACACTGAACCACTCACACAGAACAGTACCCAGCCACAACACTGAACCACTCACACACACAGAACAGTACCCAGCCACAACACTGAACCACTCACACAGAACAGTACCCCAGCCCACAACACTGACTCACACAGAACAACCCAGCCACCCAGCCACAACACTGAACCACTCACACAGAACAGTACCCAACCACAACACTGAACCACTCACACAGAACAGTACCCAGCCACAACACTGAACCACTCAGAACAGTACCACCACACACAGAACACTACCACTCACACAGAACAGTACCCAGCCACAACACTGAACCACTCACACAGAACAGTACACAGCCACAACACTGAACTCACAACAGTACACACAGAACAGTCACACAGAACAGTACCAGCCACAACACTGAACCACCACACAGAACAGTACACAGCCACAACACTGAAACTCACACAGAACAGTACAACACAGCCACAACAGTACCCAGCCACAACACTGAACTCACACAGAACAGTACCCAGCCACAACACTGAACCACTCACACAGAACAGTACAGTACACAACACTGAACTCACACAGAACAGTACCCACACACACTGAACCACTCACACAGAACAGTACCCAGCCACAACACTGACCACTCACACAGAACAGTACCCAGCCACAACACTGAACCACACTCACATACAGAAACAGTACACTGAACCACACTGAACAGTCAACACAACAGACACAACCAGCCACACACTGAACCACTCACACAGAACAGTACCCAGCCAACACTGAACCACTCACACAGAACAGTACCCAGCCACAACACTGAACCACTCACAGAACAGTACCCCAGCCACAACACTGAACCACTCACACCCAGCCACAAACAGTACACACAGCACAGTAACAGCCACAAACCACACAGAACAGTACCCAGCCACAACACTGAACCACACACACAGAACAGTACCCAGCCACAACACTGAACCACTCACACAGAACAGTACCCAGCCACAACACACCACACAGTACCCACACAACACTGAACACACAGAACAGTACCCAGCACAACACACACACAACCCAGCCACAACAGAACAGTACCCAACCCCCAGCCACAACTGAACCACACAGAACAGTACCCAGCCACAACACTGAACCACACACAGAACAGTACCCAGCCCACAACACTGAACCACTCACACACAACAGTACCCAGCCACAACACTGAACCACACAGAACAGTACCCAGCCACAACACTGACTCACACAGACAGTACCCAGCCACAACACTGAACTCACACAGAACAGTACCCAGCCACAACACTGAACCACTCACACAGAACAGTACCCAGCCACAACACTGAACCACACACAGACCCAGTACCCAGCCACAACACTGAACCACACACAGAACAGTACCCAGCCACAACACTGACACTCACACAGAACAGTACCCAGCCACAACACTGACTCACACAGAGAACAGTACCCAGCCACAACACTGAACACTCACACAGAACAGTACCCAGCCACAACACTGAACCACTCACACAGAACAGTACCCAGCCACAACACTGAACCACTCACACAGAACAGTACCCAGCCACAACACTGAACCACTCACACAGAACAGTACCCAGCCACAACACTGAACCACTCACACAGAACAGTACCGAGCCACAACACTGAACCACACAGAACACACAGTACCCAGCCACAACACTGAACCACTCACACAGAACAGTACCCAGCCACAACACACTGAACCACTCACACAGAACAGTACCCCAGCACAACACTGAACCACACAGAACAGTACCCAGCCACAACACTGAACAACTCACACAGAACAGTACCCAGCCACAACACTGAACCACTCACACAGAACAGTACCCAGCCACAACACATTGAACCACTCACACAGAACAGTACAGTACCCAGCCCACAACACTGAACCACTCACACAGAACAGTACCCAGCCACAACACTGAACAACTCACACAGAACAGTACCCAGCCACAACACTGAACCACTCACACAGAACAGTACCCAGAACCACAACACTGAACCACTCACACACTGAACAGTACCAGCCACAACACTGAACCACTCACACAAGAACTGAAGTACCCACACCACAACAGTGCCACAAATGAACCACTCACACAGAACAGTACCCAGCCACAACACTGAACCACACAGAACAGTACCCAGCCACAACAACACTGAACCACCACACAGAACAGTAACAGCCACAACACTGAACAAACTGAACACACACAGACAGTACCCAGCCACAACACTGAACCACACAGAAACAGTACCCAGCCACAACACTGAACCACTCACACAGAACAGTACCCAGCCACAACACTGAACCACCACACAGAACAGTACCCAGCCAACACTGAACCCCACACAGAACAGTACCCAGCCACAACACTGAAACCACTCACACACCCACCACAACACTGAACCACTCACCACAACAGTACCCAGCCACAACACTCACACAGAACAGTACCCAGCCACAACACTGAACCATCACACAGAACAGTACCCAGCCACAACACTGAACCACTCACCACAGTACACACACAACACTGAACCACACAGAACAGTACAGCCAACACTGAAACTCACACTCACACAGAACAGTACCCAGCCACAACACTGAACCACTCACACAGAACAGTACCCAGCCACAACACTGAACCACTCACACAGAACAGTACCCAGCCACAACACTGAACCACTCACACAGAACAGTACCCAGCCACAACACTGAACCACTCACACAGAACAGTACCCAGCCACCCACTCACCACAACACTGAACAACTCACACAGAACAGTACCCAGCCACAACACTGAAACCACACAGAACAGTACACAGCCACAACACTGAACCACACAGAAACAGTACACAGCCACAACACTGAACCACTCACACAGAACAGTACCCAGCCACAACATTGAACCACACAGAACAGTACCCAACCACAACACTGAACCACACAGAACAGTACCCAGCCACAACACTGAACACTCACAGAGAACAGTACCCACCACAACACTGAACCACACAGAACAGTACCCAGTCACAACAACACTGAACCACTCATACAGAACAGTACACAGCCACAACACATTGAACCACACAGAACAGTACCCAGCCACAACACTGAACCACACAGAACAGCCACAACAGTGAACCAGCAGAAACACTGCCAACCACACACCACCCACAGAACAGTACACAGCCACAACACTGAACCACTCACACAGAACAGTACCCCAGCCACAACACTGAACACACACAGAACAGTACCCAGCCACACAACTGAACCACACAGAACAGAACACCCAGCCCACAACACTGAACCACTCAGAACAGTACCCAGCCACAACACTGAAACCACACAGAACAGTACCCAACCACAACACTGAACCACTCACACAGAACAGTACCCAACCACCAACACTGAACCACACACAGAACAGTACCCAACCACAACACTGAACCACTCACACAGAACAGTACCCAGCCACAACACTGAACCACACAGAACAGTACCCAGCCACAACACTGAACCACTCACACAGAACAGTACCCAGCCACAACACTGAACCACTCACACAGAACAGTACCCAGCCACAACACTGAACAGAACAGTACCCAGCCACAACAGACACAGAACAGTACCCAGCCACAACACTGAACCACACACACACTGAACCACACAGAACAGTACCCAGCCACAACACTGAACCACACAGAACAGTACCCAGCCACAACACTGAACCACACAGAACAGTACCCAGCCACAACACTGAACCACACACAGAACAGTACCCAGCCACACACTGAACCACACTGAACACTGACACACACAGAACAGTAACAGTACCCAGCCACAACACTGAACCACTCACACAGAACAGTACCCAGCCACAACACTGAACCACACAGAACAGTACCCAGCCACAACACTGAACCACTCACACAGAACAGTACACAGCCACAACACTGAACTCACACTGAACCACAACACTGAACCACACAGAACAGTACCCAGCCACAACACTGAACCACCACACAGAACAGTACACAGCCACAATACTGAACCACTCACACAGAACAGTAACCCACCCAAACATGAACCACTCACACAGAACAGTACCCAGCCACAACACTGAACCACTCACACAGACAGTACCCAGCCACAACACTGAACCACTCACACAGAACAGTACACAGCCACAACACTGAACCACTCACACAGAACAGTACCCAGCCACAACACTGAACCACTCACACAGAACAGTACCCAGCCACAACACTGACCACCACACAGAAACAGTACCCACCCAGCCACAACACTGAACCACACAGAACAGTACCCAGCCACAACACTGAACCACACACACAGAACAGTACCCAGCCACAACACTGAAACACACACACAGAACAGTACCCAGCCCACAACACTGAACCACACAGAGAACAGTACCCAACCACAAACACTGAACCACACAGAACAGTACCCAGCCACAACACTGAACCACACAGAACAGTACCCAACCACAACACTGAACCACACAGAACAGTACCCAGCCACAACACTGAACACACAGAACATACCCCCAGCCACAACATTGAACCACACAGAACAGTACCCAGCCACACAACACTGACCACACAGAACAGTACCCAGCCACAACACTGAACCACACAGAACAGTACCCAGCCACAACATTGAACCACACAGAACAGTACCCAGCCACAACACTGAACCACACAGAACAGTACCCAGCCACAACATTGAACCACACAGAACAGTACCCAGCCACAACACTGAACACACACAGAACAGTACCCAGCCACAACATTGAACCACACAGAACAGTACCCAGCCACAACACTGAACCACACAGAACAGTACCCAGCCACAACACACTGAACCACCAGCCACAGAACAGTACCCAGCCACAACAACACTGAACCACACAGAACAGAACAGTACACAGCCACAACACTGAACCACTCACACAGAACAGTACCACAGCCACAACACTGAACCACTCACACAGAACAGAACAGTACCCAGCCACAACACTGAACCACTCACACAGAACAGTACCCACAGCCACAACACTGAACACACACAGTACACACAGAACACTGAACCACTCACACAGAACAGTACAGCCACAACTGAACCACTCACACAGAACAGTACCCAGCCACAACACTGAACACACACAGAACAGTACCCAGCCACAACACTGAACCACTCACACAGAACAGTACCCAGCCACAGCCACAACACTGAACACACTCACACAGAACAGTACCCAGCCACAACACTGACCCACACAGAACAGTACCCAGCCACAACACTGAACCACTCACACAGAACAGTACACAGCCACAACACTGAACCACACAGAACAGTACACAGCCACAACACTGACTCACACAGAACAGTACACAGCCACAACACTGAACCACACAGAACAGTACCCAGCCACAACATTGAACCACACAGAACAGTACCCAGCCACAACACTGAACCACTCATACAGAACAGTACACAGCCACAACACTGAACCACTCACACAGAACAGTACCCAGCCACAACACTGAACCACTCACACAGAACAGTGCCCAGCCACAACACTGAACCACACAGAACAGTACCCAGCCACAACACTGAACCACACAGAACAGTACCCAGCCACAACACTGAACCACACAGAACAGTACCCAGCCACAACACTGAACCACTCACACAGAACAGTACCCAGCCACAACACTGAACCACACACACAGAACAGTACACAGCCACAAACACTGAAACCACTCAGAACAGTACCCAGCCACAACACTGAACCACTCACACAGAACAGTACCCAGCCACAACACTGAACCACTCACACAGAACAGTACCCAGCCACAACACTGAACCACTCAGAACAGTACCCAACCACAACACTGAACCACTCACACAGAACAGTACACAGCCACAACACTGAACCACTCACACAGAACAGTACCCAACCACAACACTGAACCACACACACAGAACAGTACCCAGCCACAACACTGAACCACACAGAACAGTACCCAACCACAACACTGAACCACACACAGAACAGTACCCAGCCACAACACTGACTCACACAGAACAGTACACAGCCACAACACTGAACCACTCACACAGAACAGTACCACACCACAACACTGAACCACTCACACAGAACAGTACCCACAGTACCCCAACACTGAACCACACAGAACAGTACCCACCACAACACTGAACCACACAGAACAGTACCCAGCCACAACACTGAACCACTCACACAGAACAGTACCCAGCCACAACACTGAACCACACACAGAACAGTACCCAGCCACAACACACTGAACCACACAGAACAGTACCCAGCCACAACACTGAACCACACAGAACAGTACCCAACCACAACACTGAACCACTCAGAACAGTACCCAGCCACAACACTGAACCACTCACACAGAACAGTACCCAGCCACAACACTGAACCACTCACACAGAACAGTACCCAGCCACAACACTGAACCACTCACACAGAACAGTACACACAGCCACAACACTGAACCACTCACACAGAACAGTACCCAGCCACAACACTGAACCACTCACACAGAACAGTACACAGCCACAACACTGAACCACTCACACAGAACAGTACACAGCCACAACACTGAACCACTCACACAGAACAGTACCCAGCCACAACACTGAACCACTCACACAGAACAGTACCCAACCACAACACTGAACCACTCACACAGAACAGTACCCAGCCACAACACTGAACCACACAGAACAGTACCCAACCACAACACTGAACCACACAGAACAGTACCCAGCCACAACACTGAACCACACAGAACAGTACCCAGCCACAACACTGAACCACTCACACAGAACAGTACCCAGCCACAACACTGAAACACACACAGAACAGTACACAGCCACAACACTGAACCACACAGAACAGTACCCAGCCACAACACTGAACCACACAGAACAGTAACACAGCCACAACACTGAACACACAGAACAGTACCCAACCACAACACTGAACCACTCACACAGAACAGTACCCAACCACAACACTGAACCACTCACACAGAACAGTACCCAGCCACAACACTGAACCACACAGAACAGTACACAGCCACAACACTGAACCACACAGAACAGTACCCAACCACAACACTGAACCACTCACACAGAACAGTACCCAGCCACAACACTGAAAACTCACACAGAACAGTACCCAGCCACAACACTGAACCACTCACACAGAAACAGTACCCAACCACAACACTGAACCACTCACACAGAACAGTACACAGCCACAACACTGAACCACACAGAACAGTACACAGCCACAACACTGAACCACACAGAACAGTACACAGCCACAACACTGAACCACTCACACAGAACAGTACCCAGCCACAACACTGAACCACTCACACAGAACAGTACCCAGCCACAACACTGAACCACTCACACGAACAGTACCCAGCCACAACACTGAACCACTCACACAGAACAGTAAGCTCAATCAGGCATGCCAAATGGCTGAAGAAGACAACCTGGACAAAAACTGAGGGCGTGGCTGGGAACTGGTCACAACCCCAACAACCTCCAACCGACAGCAATGAAGAACTGACGCTGAGTGAAAACCAAAGAAGTCTTTCAGTGGGAAAAGACAGCAGCGTCTCAAAGAGGGCTGCACCTGGTGCACACACGATCACTGCAGCACCTACAGCGCCTACAGTTTCCTCAACCCCCATCCTCCCATCCCCCTTCTCCTCAACATTCAACGCCATGAGAAAAAAACCTGAAAAATGGAATCCTCCATCAAACAGGGTGAGCCTTTGCCTTTTCATCCGTTAATCATCTAAGCAACTCACTGACAAACTGACACCGTTGTACACGCTGACCCTAAACCCAGAGCTGCAGTCCAATGAAACAAATCAAATCAAACAGCTCAGGTGGTAAAGCTTGTGATCCTGGAGTTGCAGGTTTGAATCTCTACTAAGCCATTTTGACGTAGGGGGATTTTTCCACTGGATTAACATTCATTCTGACTCCACTTTCTAAAGCCCTTTGAATGAGACTATAAACCAAGCTGTATATGAACCCACACATACCATCCATTCATTCTCACTCCACTTTCCAAAGCCATTTGAATGAGACTGTAAACCAAGGCTGTATATGAACGCACACACATAACATCTTGCACAAACGTAAAACTCCATCACTGACTTTCTTAAGAGGAGGTGAGCACGGCCAATGGTATGGGTAACACATAGACACATAGCATGCACTGAAAGAATGAATGAAAAACCATGTCACTGGCAAACTGAAGGACAAGGGGAAAATAACTGAATGTAACGTAGTCGGCTTCACCTCAGGTGGGCAGTCTGCTGTTTAAGGACAGCGTGGACTGTACAGCACTCAGTTTGGTCTCTAACCAAGGACAGGCATCACATAAGTACTCCTAACAATAATGATAATTAAAGATTAAAACATAAGGACAGTGTGGACTGTACAGCGCTCAGTTTGGTCTCTAACCAAGGACAGGCATCACATAAGTACTCCTAACAATAATGATAATTAAAGATTACAACATAAGGGTACCACCATCCACAGCCTTTCAGCTCAATCACTCCCTCCCCAAAAAGATCAACCATCCTGTAACAGATCATTGTTGCACAATGGGATCCTAGTTTCCACTTTGTGGAACACCGCTTCCATCATTCTGCCCAACTGTCAACCTCTTCATAGTGGACAGTAGAACACTACTTCCATCATTCTGCCCAACTGTCAACCTCTTCACAGTGGACAGTAGAAACACCGCTTCCATCATCACTCTGCCCAACTGTCAACCTCTTCATAGTGGACAGTAGAAACACCGCTTCCATCACTCTGCCCAACTGTCAACCTCTTCATAGTGGACAGTCCTATTTTTTTTCAGCTAAATTTCTGAAGAAACTTGCCAGCATCAGTCGCTTCATGCCCCGATTCATTATTCAACTGAACTCACCCTGACTTCAAATCAACGGTTATTTTGGATTTTTTTTTTCAGGTAATTTTCTGTTGAATACCATCTTGCCAGACTAGAAAAACTTTATTCAAGACATTTGACCCTTGTGAAGGTGGTCTGAGCAGGAACTGGATCTCTCTTCTTTGCATCAACACAACTGTCACACCATGAAAAGTTCTGAGCACTGCCACGTGTTCTGAACTGCAGGTCAGCCCCCTTCTCTGTAAATCTGTAAAGACCCCTCCCTACACAGACTGAATTGTCAGGCCATTGCCACGTGTTCTGAACTGCAGGTCAGTCCTCCTATCTGTAAAGACCCCTCTCTATACAGACTGAATTGTCAGGCCATTGCCATGTGTTATGACCTACCCAGGTCAGTCCCCCTCTCTGTAAAGACCCCTCACTATACAGACTGAGTTGTCAGGCCACTGCCACGTGTTGTGACCTACCCAGGTCAGTCCCTCTCTCTGTAAAGACCCCTCACTATACAGACTGAGTTGTCAGGCCATTGCCATGTGTTATGACCTACCCCAGATCAGTCCCCCTCTCTGTAAAGACCCCTCACTATACAGACTGAATTGTCAGGCCATTGCCACGTGTTGTGACCTACCCAGGTCAGTCCCCCTCTCTGTAAAGACCCCTCTCTATACAGACTGAATTGTCAGGCCATTGCCACATGTTGTGACCTACCCAGGTCAGTCCCCCTCTCTGTAAAGACCCCTCACTATACAGACTGAATTGTCAGGCCACTGCCACGTGTTATGACCTACCCAGGTCAGTCATCCTCTCTGTAAAGACCCTCTCTCCACAGACTGAATTGTCAGGCCATTGCCATGTGTATGACCTACCCAGGTCAGTCCCCCTCTCTGTAAAGACCTTCTCTATACAGACTGAATTGTCAGGCCATTGCCATGTGTTATGACCTACACAGGTCAGTCCCCCTCTCTGTAAAGACCCCTCACTATACAGACTGAGTTGTCAGGCCATTGCCACGTGTTATGACCTACCCAGATCAGTCCCCCTCTCTGTAAAGACCCCTCACTATACAGACTGAATTGTCAGGCCATTGCCACGTGTTGTGACCTACCCAGGTCAGTCCCCCTCTCTGTAAAGACCCCTCTCTATACAGACTGAGTTGTCAGGCCATTGCCACATGTTGTGACCTACCCAGGTCAGTCCCCCTCTCTGTAAAGACCCCTCACTATACAGACTGAATTGTCAGGCCACTGCCACGTGTTATGACCTACCCAGGTCAGTCATCCTCTCTGTAAAGACCCCTCTCTCCACAGACTGAATTGTCAGGCTATTGCCATGTGTTATGACCTACCCAGGTCAGTCCCCCTCTCTGTAAAGACCCCTCACTATACAGACTGAGTTGTCAGGCCATTGCCACGTGTTGTGACCTACACAGGTCAGTCCCTCTCTCTGTAAAGACCCCTCACTATACAGACTGAATTGTCAGGCCATTGCCATGTGTTATGACCTACACAGGTCAGTCCCCCTCTCTGTAAAGACCCCTCTCTATACAGACTGAATTGTCAGGCCATTGCCATGTGTTATGACCTACCCAGGTCAGTCCCCCTCTCTGTAAAGACCCCTCTCTCCACAGACTGACCTTTCACCACATGTTGAAGGTGGCTGTAGAAAGGGTGCAGAGGAAGGTCAAACTCCTGGCCAGCTTCACTAAAGGGTAAAATGACACAGCACAAACAGAGTGAGCCCTAGAGGGAGCCACTCACCTCCTGGCCAGCTTCACTGAAGGGCAAAATGACACAGCACAAACAGAGTGAGCCCTAGACGAGAGCCACTCACCTCCTTGGGCAGCGGCGTTGGCGACCTCTTCCCCCAAACCAAACTGGTTCATCAAAGGGCCCAGCTGACCTGACTGCAGAGCCTGGCTGAAGGAGGTCAGCGCCTGCACCACACCAACACATCCATCAGTCCATCTGCACCACATCAACACATCCATCAGTCCATCTGTACCACATCAACACATCCATCAGTCCATCTGTACCACACCAACACATCCATCTGTCCATCCGCACCACACCAACACATCCATCAGTCCATCTGCACCACACCAACACATCCATCAGTCCATCTGCACCACACCAACACATCCATCAGTCCATCTGCACCACACCAACACATCCATCAGTCCATCTGCACCACACACAACACATCCTTCAGTCCATCTGTACCATATCAACACATCCATCAGTCCATCTGCACCACACCAACACATCCATCAGTCCATCTGCACCACACCAACACATCCATCAGTCCATCTGCACCCCATCAACACATCCATCAGTCTGTCTGTACTATATCAACACATCCATCAGTCCATCCGCACCACACCAACACATCCATCAGTCCATCTGCACCACACCAACAAATCCATCAGTCTGTCTCCACCACACCAACACATCCATCAGTCTGTCTGTACCATATCAAAACATCCATCACTCCATCTGTACCCCATCAACACATCCATCAGTCCATCTGCACCCCATCAACACATCCATCAGTCCATCTGCACCACATCAACACATCCATCAGTCCATCTGCACCACATCAACACATCAATCAGTCTGTCTGCACCACACCAATACATCCATCAGTCCATCTGCACCACATCAACACATCCATCAGTCTGTCTGCACCACACCAATACATCCATCAGTCCATCTGTATCCTATCACACATCCATCAGTCCATCTGTACCCCATCAACACATCCATCAGTCCATCTGTACCCCATCAACACATCCATCAGTCCATCTGTACCACATCAACACATCCATCAGTCCATCTCCACCACATCCACACATCCATCAGTCCATCTGCACCACATAACACATCCATCAGCCTATCTGTACCTTCTTCTCACACACACACACACACACATATATTACACATGCACACACACATATACACACACAATGCAGACAGCACACATGTACACCCCACAAAAGCTTTTACAGTTATGGTTGTAAAAAAAACAAACAAACAAACAAAAACCAGAGAACTGTGAAACTGCTGACAGGAAAGGTTGTGAGTGTCACAGTTAATCTGAAAATGATTGTCAACACTCTCCTTTGAAGCCCTCATTTCCATTTTCCTCAACCACTGTTACCATAATGGGTCTGGTCTCCACCATCCACCACACCTGCCAACAAAGAGACTGGCAAAACTACTTCCAGACTGATGCTGAACAAAAATCCTGCCGAGTTCCATAGTCCAGTCTGTGCCTTCCTACTTTCACACTGATACTGAACAAAAATCCTGCGGAGTTCCATAGTCCAGTCTGTGCCTTCCTACTTTCAGACTGATGCTGAACAAAAATCCTACTGAGTTCCATAATCCAGTCTGTGCCTTCCTACTTTCAGACTGATGCTGAACAAAAATCCTGCGGAGTTCCATAGTCCAGTCTGTGCCTTCCTACTTTCAGACTGATGCTGAACAAAAATCCTACTGAGCTCCATAATCCAGTCTGTGCCTTTCTTCATGGGCTTGTTGCACTCAAAGAGCGTGTTTCCCTGTTGTTTCAACACAGTACACACAACACGACTGTGGGCAGGTTGGGGCAGCACACGAACAAGGCCTGTTGTCAACAAGGCCTGTTGGTTCATGGCAGCACGCTGTCAGTTGGATCCGGTGCCTTCTTTTCTCTAGGGCAGTCTCTACTCTCGTCCCTGTGAGGGGGATTTTCTTTTTTGCCGCCAGAAATTTCACATCAATTTAAGTTTGTGTCTTTGTGCCAGTTCCCATGTCTAAACTCCCTTCAACAAATGCTTCCTGCGGCACATGAACTGAACAATTAATCAAATAATTCCCCAGCATTAAATGAATGAATATAAAGATAATACAGAAGAATCAACTGAAATGAAATAGCATTCAATAAAAATGTCACAAAATAACGAACACACCGGAGGCAAAACTTACTGTCCTGAACAGCATATTCTGGTTTTTTTCAGTCTGACAGCCCATAGAATGGAGCCTTACATGAGTTACAAACAAACCTTACCAATGCCAGATGCGACTGTAGCAGTTTTCAAAATCAAAAGTTCAGCTAAAGCCTTATTTTACCCGGCAGTTTGGACAAACAAAACAAGCACAAAACGTCATGAATCACTCCACACACACATTCTGCACTGACATCTCGTCCTACACACACTTCTCTCTGCCCCCATCCCTCCCTCACAGACAGAGGATCTGAGGGGAACTAGAAAGAAGACATGGTGAACCTCAGCTCATGCTGTCTTGGGCAGCTTTCAACACACGCATTCCCTCCTGCATCACTCACACACGCCGCCCTGTCTCACTCTCTCACAAAGGCACACATTCCCTCCAGCATCACTCATACACACCGCCCTGTCCCCTCGCTCTCACAACGGCAGATACTGACCTGGTGGAACTGGGGGGAAGACATGGTGTTCCTCAGCTCGTGCTCCGTCTTGGGCAGGGACTCTGAGTCTGGCAGGAAGGGGATCAGTCTCTGCTGCACCTGGGGGTCTGCCAGCATGGGCAGCAGCACCTCTGGGCTCAGGGCCTTGGCCAGGTCCACCGCTGCAGCAAAGCTTTACAGTCTGGGTAGTTGCTGAGTGCCACGACCACCACTAGCTGTGTCCCTTGTCAACAGCCAGGGTGGAAACGAAGACACATACAGTGGGCTGCTATTGTTTTCACATCTGGCTAAGGGTTCTAGATGTTCATGATAAGAACAGCCCCCTGACTCTGCCTTAAATGAGGAACTACTGTCAACAGCCTTTCAGTCTGCCTGAACCACGTGCTGGAGGTCATTCACTATCAGCCTTAAATGAGGAACTATTGTCAACAGCCTCTCAGTCTGCCTGAACCACGTGGAGGTCATTCACTATCAGCTTTAAATGAGGAACTATTGTCAACAGCCTTTCGGTCTGCCTGAACCACGTGCTGGAGGTCATTCACTATCAGCCTTAAATGAGGAACTACAGTCAACAGCCTTCAGTCTGCCTGAACCACATGCTGGAGGTCATTGTCAACAGCCTTTCGGTCTGCCTGAACCACGTGCTGGAGGTCACTATCAGCTTTAAATGAGGGAACTATTGTCAACAGCCTTCGGTCTGCCTGAACCATGTGCTGGAGGTCATTCACATCTTCTGCTGGAAGAGGTCTATGAAGTTAAAAACTAAAAATACAACACTGGACCAACCACCATGGTACAACGATTACCACTGCAGGCAGCAGGAGGGCAGCCTGCTAGTTCAAATCCCATCAGAGGCCCATAGTTGTGTGTGTGTGTGTGTGTGTGTGTGTGGGGGGGGGGGGGGGGGGGGGGGGGGGGGAGGGGTGTTTAGCCATGGTCAGGTCCAATCCTGAGCTGTGGAGGACATGCCTGAAGCCAAACTGACAGGTGGCTCACACAGACTGCAGCCTTGCTGACAACAAGCCAGAGTAGTGGCACCCCAACACAAGATGCAAAGTAACACTGATTTTCACTGCCAATACACAAGAGGCCAGCACAATTTCAGTCACTGTTGCCTTCAGACTTACAATCACACAGCAGCAAGTCTTCAGAATTACAAACAACACAGCAAAAAAAAAAAAAAAAGATGCAAAGCATATAAACATACCTTTTATCTTAAATACATGTGTACATGTTCTTTCCAAGATATTCCATACAGAAGAAAGTTTTGAGCCATTATAGCCGTTAATAACAGCTATTCTAATAAAATAAACATTGGGCATCATCCGAGACCCATAATGAACATACCAACAAATCTTCAGAAAGATTGGCCCAGAAGTTTTGCCTGGAACACATTTTGACTACAGAAGACACACAGACAGACACACAGACAGACAAACACACAGACTGACAGCATTTCTTAGTTCCCATTGTAAAGTACTCAATGTTCTACAAGAACTGGGAGTACAAAAAAAAAAAAATGCACAGACCTATACCGCCCATAGCATAATCAGCATGAAAACACAGCGCCAGCAACTTGATTTGGGAACGAATGTAAAAGATAAAAAAATGCCAGAAAGCACAGCGCCAGCAGCTTGATTTGGGAACCAATGTGAACGACAAAAAATGCCAGAAAGCACAGTGCCAGCAACCTGATTTGGGAACGAATGTAAAAGACAGAAAATGCCAGAAAGCACAGCGCCAGCAACTTGATTTGGGAACAAATGTAAAAGATAGAAAATGCCGGAAAGGCTTTCCTATGAACCCCATCCTCCCCAAGAGAGACACTCCCTTCCTTCATCATTTTATTTTCTTTTTTTTTTTTTTGGTTGTTGAGATTTTGATCTTTCTCTGTACTACATTAACCGCTCAATGAAGACCATCTCCCCTTCCGGACTTCTTTCTTGTGGAGCACTTGGTCTTTGTCCACGCTACAGCTGCCTTAACAAAGACCTGGCTTCCACACCGCTGGTTTCTGGACCATTGCCTTTGTCCCTCCCTTTCCAGGATGCCCACTAGTCTAACAACAATAACAACAATAAAAACACAGACTTTTCCCAGACCCTTTACAGTCCCTCACCATCAGTTTCCACAATCACTCTACTAAAGCCACACTCTACCAACTAAACGCACGTACCACAAAATCAAAGCACGCACACACACACACAAGCCCACTTATAGACTGACAGACAGACACGCTCTTCAGACTTGTGATTCAAGCACAGGCTCAGTCGGTCCTCACCTTCCTTGGGTTCTGCTGCTGGCACTGAAATGGGAAGACAGAATCGTTACAAACCTGCCAGCCCCTGCATGACAAAGGTGGTGATGATCACAGTTACAGTACAACCAGTGTGCGCGCACGCACACACACACACACACACACACACACACAGAGGCACGCACACACGCACGCACACACGCACGCACGCACGCACGCACACACACACACACACACACACACACATATGCACGCACATGCACACACCCACACACATAACAAAAACACATTATTGCTCTCTTTTCATTCTCCCTCTCTCACTTCCACATTCTGACCATTTGAACAAAATTTCTGGCAAACTCCTCTGCCAGTCCACCTCTAAGTCCTCCAAACTAGGCACACTACTGCATGTAAAACATAGCACATATACATGGTGAACAAAACAAAGCAAAACGCATACACATGCTCACAAACGTGAACCCACCCATACACGCAGACAGTCTCATGCTCTTAAACACTAGCACTCTCACTCTCTCTCTCCTACACTCCTGATTTGGTCTTGAAGGCTAGCTGGGCTATAAAAAAAAACCCACATCAACTAAGTTCTCTCTCCCCATCACAAACCCAACCTCATCCTCAAAAATTAGCACAAAATCACAAACCTATCGTTCACTTTTCTCCCGATCACATCAACAACCATCCCCACCCTCCACCTCAAGACCTACCCAAACACCATCCTCTCCTTTCCCTTTCTCCCCCCACCCCACCCCAGTCGCCCTTGCTCCCCCTCATCCACACACTGACCATTCATGGAGGACAGGATGTTCTGCAGATCACTCAGCTGTATTTGCTGCTGACGACTGGCTGAAGACGCCACTGCTGCTGCCGTCGCCTGACTCTCTGTTGCTGCTCTGCTGCTTGCTGTGACTGCTCCTGCCTCATTCCCTGCTGCGTTTCACATCGAACACCGGTCCTTTCAGTTCATTAACTATCTCATTTCACATCGAACACCGGTCCTTTCATTCATTAACTATCTCATTTCACATCGAACACCGGTCCTTTAAGTTCATTAACTATCTCACTGATTGTTTCATCATTTCACATCAAACACCGGTCCTTTCAGTTCATTAACTATCTCATTTCACATCAAACACCGGTCCTTTCAGCTCATTAACTATCTCACTGATTGTTTCATCATTTCACATCAAACACCGGTCATTTCAGTTCATTAGCTATCTCACTGATTGTTTCATCATTTCACAATCAACACTGGTCATTTCAGTTCATTAGCTATCTCACTGATTGTTTCATCATTTCACATCAAACACCGGTCCTTTCAGTTCATTAACTATCCAGTTCATTAACTATCTCACTGATTGTTTCATCATTTCACATCAAACACCGGTCCTTTCAGCTCATTAACTATCTCACTGATTGTTTCATCACTTCACATCAAACACCGGTCATTTCAGTTCATTAGCTATCTCACTGATTGTTTCATCATTTCACATCAAACACCGGTCCTTTCAGTTCATTAACTCTCATTTCACATCAAACACCGGTCATTTCATTTCATTAACTATCTCATTTCACATCAAACACCGGTCATTTCAGTTCATTAGCTATCTCACTGATTGTTTCATCACTTTCCTTCATTTTCTTTTTTTTTTATTTTCACTGAACTTTATCATTCGTAATAATGGCAATTACACTTCTATGAACAGAGGCAAAACAAGTCATCTCCAGGTCTAGTTGCAAAGTGAGGTGGACGACTGCAGGCGGAAATCTAAACAAATCTTAAATAAATGTCAGCGAATCGCCAAGAAAAACGTGGACAAATGAATCACAAGACAAAACACAGCATGTTTCGACCTCTTAGGTCTTCTTCAGGCAAGATACAAAACAATTAGGACAACGAAAATGAATGAGCTATCAATCATCTTGCATCACTTCAGTGCAAGAGAGGCTTGAAGTGATTGCTTGTTCATTTTCGTTGTCCTACTTGTTTTGTATCTTGTCTGAAGAAGACCTGAGAGGTCAAAACGCGTCGTGTTTTGTCTTGTGATTCGTTTGACCACATTTTTCTTAGCAATTCGCTAACATTTATTTAAGATGCGTGCGTCCTCTCCAGACAACGTCATCTGCAGATCGAACTAAACAGCAAGGTCAGTTTACCCACGTTGTTTCGGAGCAGTCATACTAAGTACTTTAAAAATTTGTTTACATCTCTGCCTGCAATTGCGTCGCTTTGCAACTAGCATATTCAATATTTGTTGTACTCATTTGTTTAATTAGGAAAAAACCATTAAACATGATTTTTCTCCCTTTCTTTCTACCCTTCCCCATCTTTCCCCTTCACTCCCTATTCTCCTCTGACATTTTCTACATTCTCCTACACATGTTCTCATGCATTCACATTTTGGTATCATTGAAAGACCATTTTTGTTGTCCATTTCACACAAATACAAGTGAAAAACTTCTCTGTCTCTCTGCATATGTCAAGACCATCTGAACTTGGCCTTTTCCCCCTTAAGGCAAGACTGCATCTTTGAACCCCTTCACTGCAATGTATTAAGGTGATGGTTGTTCCCTATCTGCCCCGTTATTTTTTACTGCTGAGGTTAATGATTAAAAAAAAAATTACAGCATGCAAGGTATTTCAAGAAAGCATGCAGAAAAAAAAAACAAACCCAGACCATCTATTTCTGTCCACTTCAAGTTTATTTAACACACTGGTTAGCAATGAATGAATGAACCAACTTCATGAAATGAGGCAGACGTATATATATATATACACACACACAAACATATATAAACACATATACATCTGTGTGTGTGTGTGTGTGTGTGTGTGTGTGTGTGTGTGTGTGTGTGTGTGTGTGTGCATTAACGTTCTAGTGAATATATATATATATATACATATATACATATGTGTGTGTGTGTGTGTGTGTGTGTGTGTGTGTGTGTGTGTGTGTGTGTGTGTGTGTGTGTGTGATTAACAAGCACTGAAGCATTTCAGTGAATGTCTACACATGGTGTTGGCGGTCAAGAGTATAATTCAGAGTTCTAAACTTTTCATACCAGTGAAAAGAACAGATCAAACATAAATATTCTATAAATAAACATTTTCTTGTTCTCTAAACATCTGTTAACTAAGGAAAAGTTCTCTTCCACACTAACAACAATTATCTTTTAAAACTGAGCAGAACCAACCTTCTTAGTGATCTTTTGTGATACAGGTGTTTGTCAGAACTGATTGTCATGCTCTGTGTAAATGCTCTCAAACACTCTCACACAGAGGTAGACACACGAAGACTCAAATGTCTCTCTACACATAAGACATGATCCAGTTCAAATCAGAACTTCCTTTCTCTTTCTAAAACAACAGGTAAAAAATGACAAACCTGCGGTGGTGGTGGTGGTGGTGGTGGTGGTTGTAGTGGCATCACTGGCAGGATTCAATAAGCCGGCTGAGGTCATAGGTCGGGGTGTAGGCGTGGCTTCCACTGACGAACGATTGCCTGAGGCTGACGATGCTCGCAAGGGCCTACAGTAAGATTCCTTTCGTTATTTACTTTTACCGGTCATATCTTTGTTTTATTTTCTTTCTTCTTTGGTTCATTCAAGTGCTGCAATACATGATCTTTAACAACCATGCTTTTTTCTAGACAACAAGTACATCACTACTTCATCACCTCTTTTAAGTATCAGACAAACCTTTAAGTAAAACTGGGATGTGCTGTTTTAAAAAAAAAAAAAACCAACATAAAAATGCTGCAACCCCAAATCACACATAATTTTGTTTTATAATCTTGAAATAGACATAGTTTGCGGCGCACGTGTTTGTTTTTGTGTTGTTGATATTTATAGCTGACCATGTATCTGTTTATGTGTTGTTGATATTCATAGCTGGCCATGTGTCTGTTTATGTGTTGTTGATATTCATAGCTGATTGTGTCTTCTGTGTGTTGATGTTTATAACTGACCGCTGTGGTCATTCACCTAGTTTATGAAAATCTGGATTCCATCTGTAACACTGATGCTAACCCTAGACATCTTGAACCTCTTACACACAACTAGTGAAATCTGAAGGGATCATAAACACAGTTTACACTGCTTTCAGTGCCATGATAAACACAGTTTACACTGCTATCTGTGCCATGATAAACACAGTTCACACTGCTTTCTGTGCCATGATAAACACAGTTTACACTGCTTTCTGTGCCATGATAAACACAGTTTACACTGCTATCTGTGCCATGATAAACACAGTTTACACTGCTTTCTGTGCCATGATAAACACAGTTTACACTGCTTTCTGTGCCATGATAAACACAGTTTACACTGCTTTCTGTGCCATGATAAACACAGTTTACACTGCTTTCTGTGCCAACATGAACACAATTCACTGAAGACATTCAAAAAAGACATTTCTCACTTAATCTACAGAACTACAAACTGTGTGAATATCAACAAGAAAGACATTTCTCAACTAATCTACAGAACTACAAACTTTGTGCACATCAAACCTCAACTAAAATACAGAGCTACAAACTTTGTGCACATCAAACCTCCTGCTTGACTGGACTGGGCTTCCTGAGGCCAGGTGACCAAAGACAGTGAAGGTGACCAGGCGAACTTACGGCTCGGACACAGTGGACTGGGAACTGGCGGGTCGGCCCATCAGAGAAGACAGGTTGGAGCTGGGTCCTCCCATGCCCATGCCACCTGTCGTGACACAACACAGCTGTGCACCACTCCAGGCAGACAATCAGTGGCCACACACCCCTAAACACCATGCCACCTGTCGTGACACAACACAGCTGTGCACCACACCAGGCAGACAATCAGTGGCCACACACCCATAAACACAATAAGCACTCTACATTGGTCTGCTCATCTTGGTTCAACTGTTGTTTAATATGCCCATTTATCTACCTATTTTTTTTTATGTTTTTACTCACTTCACAAGCAAAATATTTTTACAAAGTGTGTGCCAAATGAACTTCTGAAACTGGGATACTATTTCAAAATAGTTTTAGGAAAGAAAAAAAAAGTCAAAAAAAAAAGTCTAGAAGTGGGTGGCATTTGCTGGGCATGTGTCTGATAGTCGTCAACTACTTTTCTCCAGTAAAAAGATCTGGAGTGGGTCCACAAGACAATGCTGAGTCCTCTGGTCTTGGTCTCCTAAAACATCACCACTGAAAGTGGAAGTGAGTGCAAACACACCCTACACTCTACACAGCTGTTTGAGGTGTATGTATGTATTGACTGAAGTGTGCCTGGGGTGTCATACTCTCCACAAAGTCATCAAAATGGACAGCGCCCATTCACTGTCACTCATGGTCACACTCTCCACAACGTCATTATATGAACAGCGCCAATTCACTGTCACTCATGGTCACACTCCCCACAACGTCATTATATGAACAGTGCCAATTCACTGTCACTCATGGTCACACTCTCCACAACGTCATTATATGAACAGTGCCAATTCACTGTTACTCATAGTCACACTCACCACAAAGTCGTCAAATGGACAGTGCCATTTTACTGTCACTCATGGTCACACTCTCCACAAAGTCATCAAATGGTCAGTGCCATTTTACTGTCACTCATGGTCACACTCTCCACAAAGTCATCAAATGGACAGTGCCATTTCACTTTCACTCATGGTCACACTCTCCACAAAGTCATTAAATGGAAGACATTGCCATTTCACTGTCACTCATACTCTCCACAAAGTCATTAAATGGAAGACACTGCCATTTCACTGTCACTCATACTCTCCATAAAGTCATTAAATGGAGGACATTGCCATTTCACTGTCACTCATACTCTCCATAAAGTCATTAAATGCAAGACATTGCTATTTCATTGTCACTCATACTCTCCACAAAGTCATTAAATGGAAGACATTGCCATTTCACTGTCACTCATACTCTCCACAAAGTCATTAAATGGAAGACATTGCCATTTCACTGTCACTCATACTCTCCACAAAGTCATTAAATGGAAGACACTGCCATTTCACTGTCACTCATACTCTCCACAAAGTCATTAAATGGAAGGCATTGCCATTTCACTGTCACTCAGAGTCATTCTTGACTTGAGCTGGAAAATATGTTTAAAAAACTTCTGGGGCAAATCGAAACTCTACAAATGGTGGCCCCTTTTCAAATGAGCCAACTTAATGCCAAAACTTCCCAAAGAAGGAACGGTCAGCCATGACGCTCAAAACTTCCCAAATAAGGAACGGTCAGCCATGACAGGTTGATGAGGATGGATTGGTAGTTACCTGGTAACTGTGGATGGGCAAAAATCAGGTGAAACATTACTTAACAGGTCGACACATACTGACATCTTCCAATACACACCTCCACACTCACTTCTCACTGCCGTAAAAGATGGTTTTTTGTTTTTGTTTGCTGGTTTCTTTCCTTTTTTCTGCAACATTTCATTCATCTGTTTCGTATTAAGCCACCAATATTTGTCAACCAATATCTGCCTGCCTGCTCTTCTCCCATAACACTCAGTCTGCTATGCACTGGTAACCGTAAATGGTGCTTCTATACAGGTTATTGCATAACACTCGGTCTGCCATGCAAGGGTAACTGTAAATGGTGCTTCTATACAGGTATTGCATAATACTCAGTCTTCTATGCAAGGGTAACTCTAAATGGTGCTTACATACAGGTTATTTGCGTATTCAGACATTGTGGTTTGATACATCTGCTCCAGATCCAGCTGGTGCCATTTGCAATGTGCTTCCACACCAGCCGAAAGAAGTGACTCTGTTCTTGCCTTGTACTTTGTTTGACTGACAACAGCAATAACAGATAGAGACAGAGGACAATCCACCACACATTGCAGACAGCTGACCCATCCAGACACCACTGAATCCACAATGACAACGCAGACATCAGTTTGTTTGAAATCACTTCAACTCGACAGGCAACGACTTGGTTGAGGTGATCAAGATGTGATGAGTTGGCTTTGATGTTCAGATCTCCCAATTTCCCATGAATGACCATAATGATCTGTCACACACGTCACGAATGACCATAATGATCAGTCACACACGTCATGAATGACCATAATGATCAGTCACACATGTCATGAATGACATAATCAGTCACACACGTCATGATGACCATAATGATCAGTCACATCATGAATGACCATAATGATCAGTCACACATGTCATGAATGACCATAATGATCAGTCACACACATCATGAATGAATGACCATAATGATCAGTCACACATGTCATGAATGACCATAATGATCAGTCACACACGTCATGAATGACATAATAATGATCAGTCACACACATCATGAATGACCATAATGATCAGTCACACACGTCATGAATGACCATAATGATCTGTCACATCATGAATGACCATAATGATCAGTCACACATGTCATGAATGACCATAATGATCAGTCACATCATGAATGACCATAATGATCAATCACACCTCATGAATGACCATAATGATCAGTCACACATGTCATGAATGACCATAATGATCAGTCACACATGTCATGAATGACCATAATCAGTCACACACGTCATGAATGACCATAATGATCAGTCACATCATGAATGACCATGATGATCAGTCACACATGTCATGAATGACCATAATGATCAGTCACATCATGAATGACCATGATGATCAGTCACACACGTCATGAATGACCATAATGATCAGTCACACATGTCATGAATGACCATAATGATCAGTCACATCATGAATGACCATGATGATCAGTCACACATGTCATGAATGACCATAATGATCAGTCACATCATGAATGACCATAATGATCAGTCACACATGTCATGAATGACCATAATGATCAGTCACACACGTCATGAATGACCATAATGATCAGTCACACATGTCATGAATGACCATAATGATCAGTCACACATGTCATGAATGACCATGATGATCAGATCAGTCACATCATGAATGACCATAATGATCAGTCACACATGTCATGAATGACCATATGATCAGTCACACACATGTCATGAATGACCATAATGATCAGTCACACACATCATGAATGACCATAATGATCAGTCACACATGTCATGAATGACCATAATGATCAGTCACACATGTCATGAATGACCATAATGATCAGTCACACACATCATGAATGACCATAATGATCAGTCACACACATCATGAATGACCATAATCATTAGTCACACACGTCATGAATGACCATAATGATCAGTCACACCTCATGAATGACCATAATGATCAGTCACACACGTCATGAATGACCATAATGATCAGTCACACATGTCATGAATGACCATAATGATCAGTCACACATGTCATGAATGACCATAATGATCTGTCACACATGTCATGAATGACCATAATGATCAGTCACATCATGAATGACCATAATGATCAGTCACACATGTCATGAATGACCATAATGTTCAGTCAAACATGTCATGAATGACCATAATGATCAGTCACACATGTCATGAATGACCATAATGATCAGTCACACATCATGAATGACCATAATGATCAGTCACACATGTCATGAATGACCATGATGATCAGTCACACATGTCATGAATGACCATGATGATCAGTCACATCATGAATGACCATAATGATCAGTCACACACGTCATGAATGACCATAATGATCTGTCACACATGTCATGAATGACCATAATGATCAGTCACACATGTCATGAATGACCATAATGATCAGTCACACATGTCATGAATGACCATAATGATCAGTCACATCATGAATGACCATAATGATCAATCACACACGTCATGAATGACCATAATGATCAATCACACCTCATGAATGACCATAATGATCAGTCACACATGTCATGAATGACCATAATGATCAGTCACACATGTCATGAATGACCATAATCAGTCACACATGTCATGAATGACCATAATGATCAGTCACATCATGAATGACCATAATGATCAGTCACACATGTCATGAATGACCATATGATCAGTCAGTCACATCATGAATGACCATAATGATCAATCACACACCTCATGAATGACCATAATGATCAGTCACACACATCATGAATGACCATAATGATCAGTCACACATGTCATGGAATGACCATAATGATCAGTCACACACGTCATGAATGACCATAATGATCAGTCACACATGTCATGAATGACCATAATGATCAGTCACACACGTCATGAATGACCATAATGATCAGTCACACACGTCATGAATGGCCATAATGATCAGTCACACATGTCATGAATGACCATAATGATCAGTCACACATGTCATGAATGACCATAATGATCAGTCACACATGTCATGAATGACCATAATGATCAGTCACACATGTCATGAATGACCATAATGATCAGTCACACACACGTCATGAATGACCATAATGATCAGTCACACACATCATGAATGACCATAATGATCTGTCACACATGTCATGAATGACCATAATGATCAGTCACACACGTCATGAATGACCATAATGATCAATCATACCTCATGAATGACCATAATGATCAGTCACACATGTCATGAATGACCATAATGATCTGTCACACATGTCATGAATGACCATAATGATCAGTCACACACGTCATGAATGACCATAATGATCAGTCACACACATCATGAATGACCATAATCAGTCACACACGTCATGAATGACCATAATGATCAATCATACCTCATGAATGACCATAATGATCAGTCACACATGTCATGAATGACCATAATGATCTGTCACACATGTCATGAATGACCATAATGATCAGTCACACATGTCATGAATGACCATAATGATCAGTCACACATCATGAATGACCATAATCAGGTCACACACATCATGAATGACCATAATGATCAGTCACACACGTCATGAATGACCATAATGATCAGTCACACATGTCATGAATGACCATAATGATCAGTCACACATGTCATGAATGACCATAATGATCAGTCACACATCATGAATGACCATAATGATCAGTCACATCATGAATGACCATAATGATCAGTCACACACGTCATGAATGACCATAATGATCAGTCACACACTCATGAATGACCATAATGATCAGTCACACACATCATGAATGACCATAATGATCAGTCACACATGTCATGAATGACCATAATGATCAGTCAC
Source organism: Conus betulinus (assembly GCA_016801955.1). Lineage (NCBI taxonomy): Eukaryota > Metazoa > Mollusca > Gastropoda > Neogastropoda > Conidae > Conus > Conus betulinus. The sequence continues at coordinate 64,972 of JADBJO010011235.1, forward strand.
ACATCTCATGAATGACCATAATGATCAGTCACACACGTCATGAATGACCATAATGATCTGTCACACACGTCATGAATGACCATAATGATCTGTCACACACATGAATGACCATAATGATCCACACATGTCATGAATGATAATGATCAGTCACACATGTCATGAATGACCATAATGATCAGTCACACACGTCATGAATGACCATAATGATCAGTCACACATGTCATGAATGACCATAATGATCAGTCACACACATCATGAATGACCATAATGATCAGTCACACATGTCATGAATGACCATAATGATCAGTCACACACGTCACACGTCATGACCATAATGATCAGTGTCACATGTCATGAATGACCATAATGATCAGTCACACACGTCATGAATGACCATAATGATCAGTCACACATGTCATGAATGACCATAATGATCAGTCACACACGTCATGAATGACCATAATGATCAGTCACACATGTCATGAATGACCATAATGATCAGTCACACACGTCATGAATGACCATAATGATCAGTCACACATGTCATCAATGACCATAATGATCAGTCACACACATCATGAATGACCATAATGATCAGTCACACATGTCATGAATGACCATAATGATCAGTCACACACGTCATGAATGACCATAATGATCAGTCACACACATCATGAATGACCATAATGATCAGTCACACACACATCATGAATGACCATAATGATCAGTCACACACGTCATGAATGACCATAATGAATCAGTCACACACGTCATGAATGACCATAATGATCAGTCACACACATGTCATGAATGACCATAATGATCAGTCACACATCATGAATGACCATAATGATCAGTCACACACATGTCATGAATGACCATAATGATCAGTCACACACATGTCATGAATGACCATAATGATCAGTCACACACATGTCATGAATGACCATAATGATCATCACACACATGTCATGAATGACCATAATGATCAGTCACACATGTCATGAATGACCATAATGATCAGTCACACATGTCATGAATGACCATAATGATCAGTCACACACGTCATGAATGACCATAATGATCAGTCACACACGTCATGAATGACCATAATGATCAGTCACACATGTCATGAATGACCATAATGATCAGTCACACATGTCATGAATGACCATAATGATCAGTCACACATGTCATGAATGACCATAATGATCAGTCACGTCACATGTCATGAATGACAA
>JADBJO010011236.1:8572-31072 GCA_016801955.1 Conus betulinus
TTCTTTTACCTTTCCTTTTCCCAACCTAGGGAAATGCTTTATATCAAATAAGGGCGAACGCGACGGAACGTCACATGTCGCCATGTGAGGCTACGTCACATGACACAGGACGATGGGGGAAGTTAGAAAAAAAGAATTGATGGGATATGATGGCGAAAGTTAGAAAAAAAAATTAATGCGGGATGATGGGGCAAAGTTAAAAAGAAATTAATGGGGGATGATGGGGGAAGTTAGAAAGAAAAAAAAACTTAAGGGGCGATCATGAAGAAAGTAAGAAAAGAATTAATGGGGGGATGATGGGGGAAAACGAATTGATGGCGAATGTCTGAGGACACGATCGCCCAGTCTTTTATCCAGAATCTGTCATGAGGATATGGGTGGGGGTGTGCATACAGGGGAGGATACTCTCATCACTCATCATAATCAAATTATCCTCCATGCAGAGAAACGTGGCAAGTACAGATGTGTTGTGTCTTTTGTGAAGCTCCACGAGTAGCTGCCAGTGGTGGTGCTTCTGGAGGTGCCTACGAAGAGGTCAGCCTGGACAAAGGCACGAATGGTGTGACCCCAGTGCAACAGCAGCCTGGCCCATCTGGTGCTGGTGCAGACAACGTGTACGCCGAGGTCAAGAAGCCGAAGAAGTCGACCCCTCCGGTGGCTGCTCCTGCCGATGAAACCGCAAACGTGTATGCCGTGGTGGTCAAGAAACAGGGGAAGCTGGGACATGTCTCCACACACTGCTGAACCAGGACCCTCAGCAAGACCCAAACTAGCCCCTAAGCCCAAAACCAAAAAGGGCAAGCAGAACAAAACCGCTGGACAAAGAGCTCAGGAGGCAGAAGGTGAGAAGAGTTGTTAAGCTGCTTTTTTTTTTTTTTTGTACAGGATGATGTGAAAGGTCAAGGTTGCACTACATCACAAATCAGGAGATTTATTTTGATTTAGACTGCAACTCGTCGCTTGTACTCTGAATCCCCATTTTTTCCTAAGAATTTGTCATCGTAATCTACTTTCTCCTTTCATAAGAATCAAATTTTCTTCAGAACACAATTAAATTAGTGAATAAACATACATGTATAAACTGCTTTGGGTGGAAGTCTATCATACTTTGTGTGTGTGTGTGTGTGTGTGTGTGTGTGTGTGTGTGTGTGTGTGTGTGTGTGTGTGTGTGTGTGTGTGTTGTTGTTGTTGTTGTTGTTGTTGTGTGTGTGTGTTGTTGTTGTTGTTGTTGTTGTGTTGTTGTTGTTGTCTTCAGTTTAATGTCTTTCCACATTAAGTGATATTAGACGAAGGGAAAGGATTTGGAGAGGGGGAGCATGAGGTGGAGGTGGGTGGGTGGGGGGTTTATATGGCAGTCATATATAAAAAAAATAAATAAAAAAGCATCTTTACAATCTTACAACAATACAAAAAAAAAAAAAAAAAAAAAAAAAAGGTATGGATAAAACCAACTTTAAATAACTATTTGAATCATAATACAAACTATAACAAATGTCCCATAGGGACTGCGTAGTAAACAGTTCGCAAAATCAAACAACAAACTAAAATTCTCAAGGATACTGTCAAAAGAACTTTCAGAAATAGCCGGTTAAATAGGTCTCAGTCTCTGGCATTCCAGAAGAATGTGTTGGTTTGAAATCTGTTCACCGCACAGACATTTAACATTCTTGCTGAATTTTGTTTTGAAGGCATTAAGCTTTATCCTATAAGACAGCGAAGTAATGTGCCTACATTTGAAACTGTTGCTATAATTCACAGCTATTTTGTTTGTTAAACCAACCGAATTCAGTAAGAGACCAGAGAATTTCTCCTTCCTATGGAGAGGTTTTGAAACTTTGTTCCACGATGCTTGCTCCAGCAAATGATACCGTTCTGTAACGGATAAAGGAACTCTCTGTGTGTGTGTGTGTGTGTGTGTGTGTGTGTGTGTGTGTGTGTGTGTGTGTGTGTGTGTGAAAAGAAGCATTGAATGATGCGGGAAATTCAAGTCTTATCATTCATTTTTTGTTGTTCCTCTCTGACCAGATCCAGCTGGGACCCTTTCAGCTGTCTTTGCCATTGCCTTTAGAGTTCTGGTCCCTGTTTTACTAGAAGTCGCCAGCTGTATCATGAGATCACAGGCTGATGAGTCCACAAGCCCCCGTGCTCAACCTCTATGGCGAGGACTCTCGTTTGGAAGCCAGAGTCCCTCATGGTGCAGATCCTGATCTTATTTTGTGGCGTCACTCAAGGACACCGGGAGATTCTCTTTAAAGCTAATAGGCTATTCCACACATAGCATGCACTGAAAGAATGAAAATGTGAATGAAAAATGAATACTGTTTGTATTTATTTCATTCCTAATCTCATTCCTTCGGTGCCTGCTATAATGTGTGTACATGTAAAAAGCCAAACTGGCCTTCTTCTTTCCATCCACAAATTGTTGGTTTGAATCCCGGCAGTGTCAGGAAAACAAATCTGTCAGCAGATGGACCTCTAGGAGTCATGACCTGGACGCAGTGAGTTCAGTGCCAAAACTCTTGCCTGAGGAGAATTTCTCTGAAGACCTTCTGCTTTGAAACTGTCCCCAGAGTTCCCGCTGGCTGGACGAGCAGGCAGGGTGTTCTTTTGAAACGTAGCAGTCTGTGTATGGGGAAAAGAAATCTCCATAGTTATATCTTTATCTGCATAAATCTCCATAGTTATATCTTTATCTGCATAAATCTCCATAGTTATATCTTTATCTGCAGAAATCTCCATAGCTATATCTTTATTTGCATAAATCTTCATAGTTATATCTTTATCTGCAGAAATCTCCATAGCTATATCTTTATCTGCAGAAATCTCCATAGTTATATCTTTATCTGCATAAATCTTCATAGTTATATCTTTGTCTGCAGAAATCGTCATAGTTATATCTTTATCTGCATAAATCTTCATAGTTATATCTTTGTCTGCAGAAATCTCCATAGTTCTATCTTTATCTGCAGAAATCTTCATAGTTATATCTTTATCTGCATAAATCTCCATATTTACATATTTATCTGCATAAATCTCCATATTCATAGTTATATCTTTATCTTCATAGTTATATCTTTATTGTATAATGAGAGAAAACAAGCCATTTTTTTTTTTTTCTCGGTCTTCCCAAGATCATGTGGAGTACCATTTAGTGAAGGAAAGCAGCCAATAACGATCAGTGTGTGTTTCAGCAGCAGAGTACGGCAATATTGCCCCGCTGCCCCGAGCTGCACAGCAGGCGGAAGGATCGGTGTATGAAAACTATGTCCTCCCGAAGGATGGCAGGGATCCTGTCAGCGCTGATGCTGTCCACGCCTGTTCTGTAAGACACACAGACTCTGTCGACACCCACATCTGATGTTGTTGTTTATTTCTTTTTTCATCTTTCCTCTATTTTTACTGACCAGACTTTGTCCTGCCGAAATTGCCCAACAATTCCGACCTAAAGAAAGACAGATTGCAGTGTCACAGTATACAGGCCAAAAGACAAAGACACGGAAGGAGAGTGCAAAGGAACATTCATCTCACACGCAATATATAACAGTGTGTGCATTTTCAATAAAGATGTCTTCTTCCGACACTGTAGAGAACAGACATACAACACCACACTCCCAAGTTCTCAGATAGCATTGCATTCTTACGCTACCATCCATCATGGTTTTATTGAATGAGCATCACATGGCTTTCGATGTATGTGCTTATTCGTATTTTGCATTATAACCTGTTTAATGTGTGTGCCTACATTTGTGTGTGTGTGCCTGTGTGCATGTTTAAGTGTGTATGTTTGGGGGGTGGGGAGGAGGTATGTGTGCAGATATTGCGTAGACTGTTGATGCTGTACGTGTCAGATCTTTCTCTGGACTTAAGTGTGTCAGTGTTTGAGGGATTACAATGTCTTGAACGTCATTCTTGAGCGTTTTGTGGAATCCCAGCATGCCTTGGCATGGATTGATCTGACAGTCTCTCTCTCTGAATGCTTGTCACCTCATGATTTACAAACCCATCGGCTTACTCCTTTGTGTAAAGCAAAATGCTTTTCGTTTTAAATGTTTAATGTTCTCTCGTCCTCTCACAATACAGTGTTATTGGTCTTCCTGTAGCAGGGCTTGTATTGGTGCAGAAATGCAGAAACACAGCACCGACGCTTGTCGCTGTGTTAGCTGCTACATTAGCACTAAAAGGCTATTCAGCCATGATGTTTTTTTTTGTTTTGTTTCATATTTGTTTTTGTATCCAAAAGTGTTTCATATCAGAGTCCTTACACTGTGATTTTCATCAGATGTTTTGTCCAATTCACAGTCCTCACTTAGTGATCTTCATCAACCCCTCCATCCTTTAGCAGCTTTAACTCTGAAGTTTCCATCAGACCTTCCACGTCCACGTGTTAGCACCATCAACCCCTGATCTTCACCACACACCTTCCTCCTTGTAGAGCCTTCACGCAGATTTTCATCAGCGCCTCGCTCCATTCGAAGTCTTCACTCACTGACCTTCGTCTGGGCCTCTCTCAGTGTAGAGCCTTCACTGTGATTTTCATCAGTCTCTCCCTCCTTTCAGTGCCTTCACTGTGATTTTCATCAGTCTCTCTCCCTCCTTTCAGAGCCTTCACTGTGATTTTCATCAGTCTCTCCCTCCTTTCAGAGCCTTCACTGTGATTTTCATCAGTCTCTCCCTCCTTTCAGTGCCTTCACTGTGATTTTCATCATCTCTCCCTCCTTTCAGAGCCTTCACTGTGATTTCATCAGTCCCTCCCTTTTCAGAGCCTTCACTGTGATTTTCATCAGTCCCTCCTCCTTTCAGAGCCTTCACTGTGATTTTCATCAGTCCCTCCCTCCTTTCAGAGCCTTCACTGTGATTTTCATCAGTCCCTCCCTCCTTTCAGAGCCTTCACTGTGATTTTCATCAGTCTCTCCCTCCTTTCAGAGCCTTCACTGTGATTTTCATCAGTCTCTCCCTCCTTTCAGAGCCTTCACTGTGATTTTCATCAGTCCCTCCCTCCTTTCAGAGCCTTCTCTCAGTCCCTCCTTTCAGAGCCTTCACTGTGATTTTCATCAGTCTCTCCCTCCTTTCAGAGCCTTCACTGTGATTTTCATCAGTCCCTCCTCTTAGAGCCTTCACTGTGATTTTCATCAGTCCCTCCTTTCAGAGCCTTCACTGTGATTTTCATCAGTCCCTCCCCTCCTTTCACATCAGTCCCTCCTTCACTTGTGATTTACATCAGTCCCTCCTTTCATTGAAAACGAGAAAGATATGATTTGTGGGATAGGGATGTGAGAGGGAGAGAAGGGGGGTGGGGGGTGGGAGAGAGAAGGGGATGGAGGAAAGCAGGAGGATAGGGGAAGGAGCGGGCTGTAATGAGATGAAAAGAAAAAGAGGAGAACTAACAAACTGCTTTTTGTTAAAAAAAAAGAAAGAAGTAAAATAGGGTTTAGAATAATGGATAGCACTTCACACACATGAAAGGCCAGAAGGGTTGATGGGATGATGCAGGACATGCACAATAGAAGTATTCCTACATCCTGCCCCTGATACCTGCCAAGCCACCACCAAGGCAGTGGAGCAGACACCAGAAGCTTCCTGCAATGAACTTAAATGGCAGACTTGGTCTGAACAATAATAAAGGCGTGTGGAAGTGCTTCTCCATTGAGGAGTGTGCAGTTGATTTCCCCAACTCACTGTGCGTTGTTGATATCCCCAAGCATGCTGTGTGTTGTTGATTTCCCCAGCATGCTGTGAGTTGTTGATTTCCCCAGCATGCTGTGAGTTGTTGATTTCCCCCATGCTGTGTGTGGTGTGTTTCCCCAGCATGCTGTGTGTTGTTGATTTCCCCAGCATGCTGTGTGTTGTTGATTTCCCCAGCATGCTGTGTGTTGTTGATTTCCCCAGCATGCTGTGTGTTGTTGATTTCCCCAACATGCTGTGTGTTGTTGATTTCCCCAACATGCAACATGTGTGTTTTGATTTTTCCCATGCTGTGTGTTGTTGATTTCCCCAACATGCTGTGATTGATTTCCCCAGCATGCTGTGTGTTGTTGATTTCCCCAGCATGCTGTGTGTTGTTGATTTCCCCAGCATGCTGTGTTGTTGATTTCCCCAACATGCTGTGTGTTGTTGATTTCCCCAACATGCTATGAGTTGTTGATTTCCCCAGCATGCTGTGAGTTGTTGATTTCCCAACATGCTGTGAGTTGTTGATTTCCCCAGCATGCTGTGTGTGTGTTGATTTCCCCAGCATGCTGTGTGTTGTTGATTTCCCCAACTTGCTGTGTGTTGTTGATTTTCCCCAGCATGCTGTGTGTTGTTGATTTTCCAGGATCTTCAGTTATGTATCTCTCTGTCTCTCTGTTGTCTGTCTGTCTGTCTGTCTGTGCTTCTCTCTCTCTCCCTCTCTCTCTCTCTCCCTCTCTCTCTCCCTCTCTGTCTGTCTGTCTTTCTGTCCGTCTGTATGTATGTATGTGTATGTATGTATGTATGTGTGTGTGTGTGTGTGTGTGTGTGTGTGTGTGTGTGTGTGCATGTGCGCATGTGCGTGCATGCTTGACTGTGTGTTTGCATGTTAGTTTGTATGTGTGTGCGCATGTGGGTAGGTGTGCGATAATAAGCACTGTGATTTTATCCTTCCTTGCAGGAGGGTTCTAGAGGCTGCACAGGATGACGACGATGAATAAGCACTGTGATTTTATCCTTCCTTGCAGGAGGTTCCACAGGCTGCACAGGACGACGACGATAATAAGCACTGTGATTTTATCCTTCCTTGCAGGAGGTTCCACAGGCTGCACAGGACGACGACGATAATAAGCACTGTGATTTTATCCTTCCTTGCAGGAGGTTCCACAGGCTGCACAGGACGACGACGATAATAAGCACTGTGATTTTATCCTTCCTTGCAGGAGGTTCCACAGGCTGCACAGTACGACAACGATAATAAGCACTGTGATTTTATCCTTCCTTGCAGGACGACGATGGCTCTCGCACAGTCAATGCTGATGGACTGGTCTACACCACCGTGGCCTTCACAGAAAGCCAGCGACAGAAGGAGAAGGGACCGGCGCCTGAGCGTGAATTCACAGAGTATGCCGGCCTCGACTTCACCAAGATGGCTGCAGAAACCAAAAAGAAGTGAAAAGTCTGTGTTTCTGCAAGGCAGAAGATGATGGTGCGCGCGCGCGCGCGCGCGCGCGCGCGTGTGTGTGTGTGTGTGTGTGTGTGTGTGTGTGTGTTCATGCATGCATGCATGCACATGTCTGTGTGTTTCTGTGCATGTGTGTGTGTTCAAAGAAATCGTCTCTGAAGGGCCAAAATGGCATGGATGGTCAGCAGTCCAAATAGAGTTTAAAAAAAAAAAACTTTGGAGCTCTCTCTCTCTCTCTCTCTCTCTCTCTCTCTCTCTCTCTCTCTCTCTCTCTCTCTCTCTCTCTCTCTCTCTCTCTCTCTCTCTCTTCTCTCTCTCTCTTTTACTCTTCTTGTGTCATTTTTGGGGTGTATGTGTCAACTTGTACGCAAACCCTTCTCCCTACAGTTTTACTAAAGGCTGTGGAGATGAGGGTAACATCTAAACTTGGGATAGAAAAAGATTATCAGATCATCCCTCTGACAGTCCCTGTGTGTGTGTGTGTGTGTGTGTGTGTGTGTGTGTGTGTGTGTGTGTGTGTGTGTGTGTGTGGTGTGTGTGTGTGTGTGTGTGTGTGTGTGTGTGTGTCCCTGTGTGTGTGTGTGTGTGTGTGTGTGTGTGTGTGTGTGTGTGTGTGTGTGTGTGTGTGTGTGTGTGTGTGTGTGTGTGTGTGTGTGTGTGTGTGTGTGTGTGTGTGTGTGTGTGTGTGTGTGTGTGTGTGTGTGTGTGTGTGTTCTTCAGAATTTGCCCAACAAACAATGACTGAAAATACTGAATGTCATGGGGACAAAATCTGCTTTTAAAGACTGCAGAAACTGTACATACAGTCCAAGTGAACACAGCTCTGTTCTCTGTCGGGACTGCCAAACTTCACCATGAAAGCGAGGGTCAGAGCGCAAAGAGGTGCAGACCACTGCATGATTTTTAGTGCAATCATGCCATCTCACTGTCTCCCTCTGATACCAAAGATAACAGACTCTTTCTGTTCAGATACCGGGCCCAATAAGGCTGTGAACAGCCAGGCAGCCGTCTAGCAGGAAAATACAATGTACATGAGCTTGAGCAATGTTCTCTCACACTTAAGATCAAAAGCAGCTGTCAGTTTGTCCCCCTCATAAAGTTGTATGGGACAGGTCTGTTGGATAGTCTGTATTCTACAATCCAATGGCAGCTGTTAGTACTTATAAGTTACGCTACAATGTGTTGTTTTGTGATGTGTTTATTATGAGAGTTTTCAATGTTCTTTCAAACTTTTTCCCACTGTTAAGGAGCTGTGATCGCTGGATGTATTCTATTCAACAGTATTGATCTTGTACTTAAGTTATGTATAGTGACATCAAGTCTTACCATTGTATGGAAGGAATATATAGCGAGACCCCAGTCTTTGTTTTTCTTTCATTGGAGTTTCTGTGATTTATGATTTCAGTTGTTTTTACCAATGCTGTGTCGTCGTACAATGTCATCATAGTGCAGTGTTTACAGGATACACTGTTTACAGGATACACTGTTGACATAACACACTGTGACAGGATACACTGTTGACAGGATACACACTGTTGACAGGACACACTGTTGACAGGATACACTGTTGACAGGATACATTGTTTGACAGGATACACTGTTTACAGGATACACTGTTGACATAATACACTGTTTACAGGATACACTGTTGACAGGTCACACTGTTGACAGGATTCAGCATTTACAGGACACAGTTTGGCCACCTTCATGCACAGGCAAAGGCCACCATTTCCCCATGGCTTCTGGAGATTGTCATTGGACAGATGTGGTGGCGCCCTCTGGAGGGAGAGCTCACTTAGTCTGGCTCCACAACTGAGCAGTCATTGTCATCAGCAGTGGGCTTTAGTAGGTGATGTCCTGCATATGTTGGATCAGAACAGGCGTCACTGAACACCACCAGAATGATTCAGCAGCAGTGAAGTGTCTCCACCAATGGGTTGCCCCTCGACAACTTGACCTTAACGTCTCCCTGTGGATTGCTTGGGTTGTGGTGGGCTGGGCTGTGGCTGTGCTGTGGATATAGGGGGGGGGTGGGGGGGGTGGGGGAATGAATGAGTGGCATGGCTGCAATGTCACTGAGGCACAGAAGGTGGGAGCAAGAAACAAAAGAAGAAAAGAAAAAAAAAAAGAAAAAAAAAAAAAAAAAAAGAAAAAAAAAAAAAAATCCCTTTCCCTTTAGTTGGCAAGGCTCTTTATTCCAAAGACCCATCAACCTGTAATAATGTATTGAATGTCAATATGTAAATCATGTATTAAAACAATGTAAACAGACTTGTAAGACATGTGTAAAAACAGCATTTGGTGAAGATTAAACATATACATCTACCTGTATATAATTTATAAATATGTTTCGTGAAGATAAAGCACAGTTCAAGTGAAAATTGTAGGTTTTAGAAACAATACCCCCCAACACACACTCACACACACACATTCCCCAGGATTTCAGTACTTTGTTTCGGTCACTATATTAGACATCCACTATCCTAGTTCTACTGTAACTTGGGAATGTTTGAATCAGTGTTTATGTAAGACATTTGTGGTTGCAGTTACACTACAGCGTGGGACTGTCGGCATTGGTGTCGTGATAGGACATTACGGGGCTTGATAATCTAAATGAGTGTAGAGGTTTTCCAAATTCTGTGAAAACCAAGGGAGGGAAGGGGGGGGGGGGGGGTAGGGACTCTCTCCTCCCAAAATGTTGTAAAAACCAAGGGAGGGAGGGGGGGGGGGGGGGTAGGGACTCTCTCCTCCCAAAATGTTGTAAAAACCAAGGGAGGGGGGGGGGGGGGGTAGGGACTCTCTCCTCCCAAAATGTTGTAAAAAACCAGGGAGGGAGGGGGGGGGGGGGGGGGGGGTAGGGACTCTCTCTCCTCCCAAAATGTTGTAAAAACCAAGGGGGGGGAAGGGGGGGGGGGGGGGGGGGGGGGGGGAAAAAAATGTTGTAAAAAACCAAGGGAGGGAAGGGGGGGGGGGGGGGGACTCTCTCCTCTCCTCCAAAATGTTGTTAAAAAAAAACCAAGGGGGGGGGGGGGGGGGGACTCTCTCCTCCCAAAATGTTGTTGTAAAACAGGGGGGGGGGGGGGGGGGGGGGTAGGGACTCTCTCCTCCCAAAATGTTGTAAAAACCAAGGGAGGGAGGGGGGGGGGGGGTAGGGACTCTCTCCTCCCAAAATGTTGTAAAAACCAAGGGAAGGGGGGGGGGGGGGGGGGGGGGGGGGGGGGGGGGAGGGACTCTCTCCTCCCCAAAATGTTGTAAAAACCAAGGGAGGGAGGGGGGGGGGGGGGTAGGGACTCTCTCCTCCCAAAATGTTGTAAAAACCAAGGGAGGGGGGGGGGGGGGGGGTAGGGGACTCTCTCCTCCAAAAATGTTGTAAAAACCAAGGAGGAGGGGGGGGGGGGGGGGGGGGGACTCTCTCCTCCCAAAATGTTGTAAAAACCAAGGGAGGGAGGGGGGGGGGGGGGGGGGGGGGGGACTCTCTCCTCCCAAAATGTTGTTAAAAACCCAAGGGGGGGGGGGGGGGGGGTAGGGGACTCTCTCTCCTCCAAAATGTTGTAAAAACCAAGGGGGGGGGGGGGGGGGGGGGGGGGGGGACTCTCTCCTCTCTCTCCTCCCAAAATGTTGTAAAAACCAACCAAGGGAAGGGGGGGGGGGGTAGGGACTCTCTTCTCCCAAAATGTTGTAAAAACCAACAGGAAGGGGGGGGGGGGGGGGACTCTCTCCTCCAAAAATGTTGTAAAAAACAAGGGAGGGGGGGGGGGGGGGGGGGGGGGTAGGGACTCTCTCCTCCCAAAATGTTGTAAAAACAAAGGGAGGGAAGGGGGGGGGTAGGGACTCTCCTCCAAAAATGTTGTAAAAACCAGGGAGGGGGAGGGGGGGGGGGGGGACTCTCTCCCTCCCAAAATGTTGTAAAAAAACCAAGGGGGGGGGGGGGGGGGGGGGGGGGGGGGATAGGGACTCTCTCCTCCCAAAATGTTGTAAAAAACCAAGGGAGGGAAGGGGGGGGGTAGGGACTCTCTCCTCCCAAAATGTTGTAAAAACCAAGGGAGGGAAGGGGGGGGGGGGGGGGGGACTCTCTCCTCCCAAAATGTTGTAAAAACCAAGGGAGGGAAGGGGGGGGGGGGGGGGGAGGGACTCTCTCTCTCCTCCAAAAATGTTGTAAAAACCAAGGGAGGGAGTGGGGGGGGGGGGAGGGACTCTCTCCTCCCAAAATGTAAAAAACAGGGCAGGAGGAGAGGGGGAAAGATGTGTGTTCTTTCTGAAAGTTTTGTTTTTAGAGACTGGAGGGAGGAGGGTTAGGGGACAATGATAATGAGGGTTATACTATAGTGTGGTCCTGTTAGGGTTTTGTTTTTTTTTTTTTTTTTTTTGTAAATACTTTTGTGGTGTTGTTCGTTTTCAGCCATATCGCATTACTATTAAACATTTAGGGAGTGCATCATATTATAGAATGCATTACTAGTAGATATTTATGGCTTGCGTTATATTATAGTTTGTGTCAATGTTATTACGTGTCAGTTATTGTAGTTGTACAGTATTTTGAGATTGTTAGGTTTGGTATCATTAGTAGACATTGATAGTTCATTAATTATCTGGTAGTGTGAACTGTTTGGATGTCGTGTCATCATTGAATCTTAGACATCATTACGAGAGTTATACTATAGTGTGAGACTGTAAGGGTTAGTGTCGTTATAAGGCAATGATAATGAGAGTTATACTATAGTGTAGGGGGACTGTTAGGGTTAGTGTCGTTATAAGGCAATGATAATGAGAGTTATACTATAGTGTGGGACTGTTAGGGTTGGTGTCGTTATAAGGCAATGATAATGAGAGTTATACTATAGTGTGGGACTGTTAGGGTTGGTGTCGTTATAAGGCAATGATAATGAGAGTTATACTATAGTGTAGGTGGGACTGTTAGGGTTAGTGTCGTTTATAAGACAATGATATAATGAGAGTTATACTATAGTGTGGGACTGTTAGGGTTAGTGTCGTTATAAGGCAATGATAATGAGAGTCACATTTGTAGCGTGAGGGGCTGTTTGGATTGTGTCTTAATTCGACAATGATGTATTGAGATCACACACACACACACACACACACACACACACACACACACACACACACACACACACACACACACACACACACACACACACACACACACACACACACATACGCGCGCACGCACGCACGCACACGCACACACACACAAGTTTGAAAATTAGCCACTGTTTGAACACTGCCATAAATCAAAACAGATCAAAACTCAAATGGATGTTTATGTTGAAACCATATCAAGGGGATCGATAGATTGACCTTCAGTTCAAGATCCCGTCACTGTTAAAAGCCTGTTCAAGGCTTTCAAGTCTCCTTGCAATGTTTATGTGAAAACATATCAAGGGGGATCGATAGATCTTTGGCTGCTGGTGTGGAACTGGCGCTGTCCACTGATGACACCCAGCTTGGCCATTCCCCTCTTTCTGGGTGAATTTGAACAGGACTCCCTTCTCTCTGTCTGTTTGGTCATAGCATCGTTTTACAATCATACTGATGTAATCGCTCTCTTTCTGGGTGAATTTGAACAGGACTTCTACTCTGTTGGTCGGTTTGGGCATAGCATGTTTGTTTACAATCATACAATCAACATGATGTTAATCGCCCTCTTCTAGGTGAATCTGAAAAGGGCGCTCTGGGTGAATTTGAACAGGGCTGCTTCTACTCTGCACTTACTACACTGTTGGTCATAACATCGTTTTACAGTCAATAGTGATGTTAATCGCCTCTGTCTAGGTGAATCTGAAAAGGGTGCTTACTACACTGTTTGTCTGGCCATAACATCCTTTTACAATCAATAGTGATGCAATTCGCCTCTTTCTAGGTGGATTTGAACAGGGCTACTTCACTTTTTCTTTTCAGCTAATACAGTTCTTTCACACTCTCTACACGACTGCCTTGAATTCTCCAAAGACTGCACAAATCTAACGGCAATTTTCCAAAGACTGCACAAATCTGACCGCAATTTTCCAAAGACTGCACAAATCTGACGGCAATTTTCCAAAGACTGCACAAATCTAACGGCAATTTCCAAAGACTGCACAAATCTGACCGCAATTTTCCAAAGACTGCACAAATCTGACGCAATTTTCCAAAGACTGCACAAATCTGACCGCAATTTCCAAAGAGTGCACAAATCTGACCGCAATTTTCCAAAGACTGCACAAATCTGACCGCAATTTTCCAAAGACTGCACAAATCTGACCGCAATTTTCCAAAGACTGCACAAATCTGACCGCAATTTTCCAAAGAGTGCACAAATCTGACAGCAATTTTCCAAAGAGTGCACAAATCTGACCGCAATTTTCCAAAGACTGCACAAATCTGACCGCAATTTTCCAAAGACTACACAATCTGACCGCAATTTTCCAAAGACTGCACAAATCGGACCGCGATTGTCCAAAGACTGCACACAAATCGGACCGCAATTGTCCAAAGACTACACAAATCGGACCGCGATTGTCCAAAGACTACACAATTCTGACTGTAATTTTCCAAAACCACCACACAAATGATGACAGCTGTACTTTGGTCAGAAAAAAAATGGAGAGCTCGACAGCGGAGTGAAGCCCCCTTCATGAGAATGATGATGACAGCAGGGGTGAAGCCCCCTTCATGAGAATGATGATGACAGCAGGATGACAGCAGGGGTGAAGCCCCCTTCATGATAATGATGATGACAGCAGGGGTGAAGCCCCCTTCATGAGATGATGATGATGACAGCAGGGGTGAAGCCCCTTCATGAGAATGATGATGACAGCAGGGGTGAAGCCCCCTTCATGAGAATGATGATGACAGCAGGAGTGAAGCCCCCTTCATGAGAATGATGATGAATGATGAGCCCCCTTCATGACAGCAGGGGTGAAGCCCCCTTCATGAGAATGATGATGACAGCAGGGGTGAAGCCCCCTTCATGAGAATGATGATGACAGCAGGAGTGAAGCCCCCTTCATGAGAATGATGATGACAGCAGGAGTGAAGCCCTTCATGAGAATGATGATGACTGGCATTGATGTATGGCGCTATAGGTCTTGTGCTTACAAAGATACATCTATACACAGATGTTTCAGTCTGAATCCTATGCGCTCTTTGCCCATTCTACGCTAGCTATTATCTCCCCTTACTTTCCCCAGAAACTGACCATTTCTATATAATTATGTTTTTTAAAAAATCATAGAAAAAAAAAAAGAAATCACGGACATGTGATTTCTTCAAGTTATGTTTATACATATGAGAGAACCACAAAGAATATAGCAAAGTTATTTTTCTATTTATTTGGTAACACAGTATGCATGACAATGAAAATCAGAGTTTGCGTGTCATGCAAAAATAGGGGGTAGTACACACCCTATGAACAAGACATTTACATTCACTGGTTTTATGGCCTGAAATTATTCAACTGTTTGCAACAATTCAAGGGATTCAGTCACATTGTGACGGCCATTTGTAGTGTTTCTTTCACCAGGCATGCTTGACAGAGAGCAGCAGACGACATCTTGTTGCCACGTCAAGCCAAACCGAGCTGGTGACGTGGTGTGAAAAGCGTCTGCTAGCGAGCATTCAGCTTGAAAAGCCTAAGTATCAGTGCGCCCGCACTCTAATTAGTATGCAGGAGCTATCTGTAACAAGTAGTTTCGTACAATAGGTTCACTCACTTTGGAGAATAATTCCAAAGCTTTGGACCGCGTATGCTGTCATTAGTATACAAAGGTTGTAAACACACAGGACCTGATATGCGGTTCTTATTATACAAAGGTTGTAAACACAGGGACCCGATATGCGGTTCTTAGTATACAAAGGTTGAAAACACAGGGACCCGATATGCAGTCCTTAGTATACAAAGGTTGTAAACACAGGGACCCGATATGCGGTTCTTAGTATACAAAGTTGTAAATATAGGGACCAGGTATGCGTAGTATACAAAGGTTGTAAGCATAAGGACCGAATATGCGGTCCTTAGTATACAAAGGTTGTAAACATAGGGACCGGTACGCGGTCCTTAGTCTACAAAGGTTGTAAACATAGGGACCAGATATGCGGTCCTTAGTATTGAAAGAGTTAGGAGGCGGGGCAACATCCAAATCATCAGTTATAGATGTCCTACTGCTGGCAGACGGTTTTTAACGTGTTTTTTTTTGTTGTGTTTGTGCGTGTTGTGCGTGTTTTGTGTGTGTGTGTGTGTGTGTGTGTGTGTGTGTGTGTGTGTGTGTGTGTGTGTGTGTGCGTGCGTGCGTGCGTGCGTGTGTGTGTGTGTGTGTGTGTTATTTTTTGATTGCTTTTTTTTTATTTTTGCTGTTGTTCTGCTGTGATTTGAACCTAAAAAACGAATGTGAGATTCGTCTGTACCACATGTTCTAATGGGAAATTGTTTTGTGACATGCGTTTCATAACAACAATAATCATAGGATTTTGAAACTTACATTTGGATTCTTGTAGCTCAACACTGAGTATTGAAGGCTATTTGGGGGAGATTATCCCATATATGCTGATGTTTAATTAAGCATTTTCTGAAATCGTTCTACATTGTATGATGCAAAACAACCTTTTTTTATATACAGTGGTTTACCTTTAGATTTTATCATAAAAACATACTCACTGCGCAGCAGATGATTTTAAATTATAAGATTGATATTTCTGGATATGAAATGTGATGAATAGGTATTTAAATCAGAAATTGTGCTTTGTATAACGCATTCCAATTGATTGAATTTCGTGTTTTTATACTGTGTTTTTTTTTTCACCGGAATTGATGTTTCCCCAGACGTTTGTCATAATGAATACCTTACATGGAACATGTCTGTTTTCATGTGATTTATCAGCTATTGATTCGATGTCTATGAAAGCTCATTTCAAATTATGATTTCAGTATCCATCAAACCTATGGCAGTGCTGATGATTGCAGTGTTTGTCTTGCTTCCTTTGCCTCTTGTTTGCCTCAAACCACGCCATTTTGCCTAAAGCTTACAGCAAACTTATAATCTTTAATAAACGATTCCTTTTTATGCCATTGTTTGCGATTGCGTATAAGAGAGACTGCGAACGCAAGTGTTCTCCATCTTCAACCACCTGATGACCCCAATTAACATGCGTATTACTCTGCCACGAGTTTGCGTGTATTGTTGGGTAAGTGGAGGTGAGAGAGAGAGAGAGAGAGAGAGAGAGAGAGAGAGAGAGAGAGAGAGAGAGAGAGAGAGAGAGAGAGAGAGAGAGAGAGAGAGAGAGAGAGAGTCGTGAAATAACAAGTGTGCGTTCAAGACCTTTGTGTATTGAATACAGATTGGGTCTGTTTATACATATGTGTGATTATGTGATTATGATTTATATGTTTGCCACTGATACTTCAGGTCAGAAATGCATGGATCATAATTATCTGCAACAGCAGTTACCAAATTATATGCCTGACCAAAATACAAAAAAGGGGAGTGAAACTGAAAAATAGTGACAAAAGAAAACAAGGAAAAAATACAGACAAATGATGAAAGACGTAACATCCCTACATTTATAAAACAACACAAAGAACACCAGGAAACACAATGATCATTGCTAATCGGTATAAATTTGTTATACCCTCTCTGATGAAGGATCTAAATATGGCCCACAGAGGGAGATGTGAAAATCGTACAATCATCATATAATAATTGTATCCTTTGTAGAAAAGAGTAGAATTCAGAGGCAACAAGGTTCTACAAGACTACACAAAACATGGAGTTATATAATTGCCTTGAAGGACCGCATAGAACATGGAGATATCATTGTCTTGAAGGACTGCATAGAACATGGAGATATCATTGTCTTGAAGGACTCCATAGAACATGGAGAGTTATCATTGTCTTGAAGGACTCCATAGAACATGGAATTATAATTGCCTTGAAGGACGCATAGAACATGGAGATATCATTGTCTTGAAGGACTGCATAGAACATGGAATTATCATTGTCTTGAAGGACTCCATAGAACATGGAGTTATCATTGTCTTGAAGGACTGCATAGAACATGGAATTATCATTGTCTTGAAGGACTGCATAGAACACAGAGTTATCATTGTCTTGAAGGACTGCATAGAACACAGAGTTATCACTGTCTTGAAGGACTGTATAGAACACAGAGTTATCATTGTCCTGAATGACTGCACAGCACACACATCATTGTCTTAAAAAGTGCACAAAACACAGAGTTATCATTTTTTTGAAGGACTGCACAAAACACAGAGTTATCACTGTCTTGAAGGACTGTATAAAACACAGAGTTATCATTGTCTTGAAAAATTGCACAGAACATTGAATTATCATTGCCTTAAAGGACTGCTTAGAAACACAGAGTTATCATTGTCTTGAAGAACCGCATAGAACATGGAGTAACAATTGTCTTGAATGACTGCAGAGAACGCAGAGTTATCAATGTCTTGAAAGACTGTATAGAACATGGAGTTATAATTGTCTTGAAGGCTTGAAGGGACTGCACAGAACACAGAGTTATCATTGTCTTAAAGGACTGCACAGAACACAGAATATTTATCGTTGTCCTGAAGGACTGTATAGAACACAGAGTTATCATTGTCCTGAAGGGACTGTACAGAACACAGAGTTATCATTGTCTTGGTGGACTCTACCAAGCACAGGTTTCATTGTCTTTAAGGACTGCATAGAACACAGAGTTATCCATGTCTTGGTGGACTCTACAGAGCACAGGCTTCATTGTCTGTAATGACCGCATAGAACGCACGGTAGCCACTGACATGAAGGACTGTACATAACATAGAGTGGCCATCGTCAACACCACCACATATCATATCTAATACGACACAGTCAACCCTGACAAAACAATGACAATCCTGAGAAAAAGTCAAACCTGACGAAACACCATCCCATTTGATGAGACCAACTTACACCCGAAGCTGTCAGTCATGATTAAAACATCAAAAGTCATTGAAAAACAGTTAAGTATGACAAAACAAAGTCAGGCATTACAGAACACATCAAAACATGGAACACGTTGTCAGTCCTGACAGAACACAACCAACGGTAATCAAATGCCATCAGACTTAAGACAGTATATCATATCACAGGCACATTTTATAACCAGAGTCAAATGTTCTAAACACAGACAAACCTAGAAAGGGAAACAACTCAAATCAAATCAAATCGGACGAACACAGACTCACATGACAAAAGATAGTCAAACCTTACAATACAAAGAAAAACATGGCGGGTCATGGTCAAATCTGAACAAACAAACTTAAGATTAACAAAAATGTCACCCCAACAACTTTAATTTTCAGACCTGAAAACAGTAAAATTAATGATGATGAAAATAATCATGACGATAATAATAATAACAATGATAATGACAACAACAACAACAACAGGTGTACAGCAGATCTCCATATCACCAACTCAAGCTCCCACAGAACAAGATGCAACCACTGCAGCATCAGAAGAGACTGTCTCTTTGATCTTCCGAACAAGCAGGCAAAGTGCATCGTCTTCGGAAAACGCCAAGGCTGGCCGCTAAACGTGATAGTGACCAGCATTTCAAATTCAAATACGTTCTCAGTTTATGGTAGGCGCTTGGGAAAGATCATTCTTGATTGACACTGGTGCTGATGTGTCAGTATATCCAGCCTCAATCCAGAACCACAAGACAACCTCACCATAAGTTCCATTTCCTGTTGCGAATGGAACTTCCGGAAAGGCGTGTGGCAAACGCAGCATCACTTTGGAAATAAAGCCAAAACAGCCCCATTCTGATCTCAAGGGCAAACGACTCATGCCTATGGACAATGTTCCTGTTCCCTTCAAAAGCAGTGATTCACCCATGACTGTTGCAGGTCTCTCGGTACACCCGAACAATGCCTACTCTGAACTTCTCCCACAGTTTCCAGAGTTACTTACACCACATTTTGCCTCTACTGTCAACGAACATGGTGTAGAGCATCATTATTATCACACACGGACTACCGACCACGTTCGTGTACGACGCCTAAACCCAGAAAAACGGACAGCTGCGGAGGCCAAATTCTTCAGGACAGAAAAGATGGGTATCATCCGTCAGTCTGATTCGCCATGGGCCTCACCGCTCCACGTGGTTCCCAAGTCAGATGGCCAATGGCGACTCTGTGGCGATTATAGGCAACTCAATGCCGCAGCCAGAGACGATCGGTACCCATTGCCCCGTATACAAGATTTCAACAGCCACCTCTCAGGATGCAACGTCTTTTCGAAGGATTGATCTGGTTAGAGGCTACCATCAAATTTCCTTGGCACAATCCTCCATCCCCACAACAGCAATCATAACGCCATTTGGATTGTGGAAGTTCCTACGAATGCCGTTTGGTTTGAAGAATGCCCCACAGGCATTTCAAAGGCTCATGGATGGCATTCTGCAAGAACTGCCTTTCACGTTTGTCTATGTTGATGACGTCTTGGTTGCCAGTCGCTCACACGACCATCACCTTGACCTTGACCACAGCTCTCCAGCTCCTCTCGACAAACGGACTGGTCATCAACAAAGCAAAATGTGTCTTGGGTGTCAGCGAGCTGGGGTTTCCTTGGACATGGTGTGACTTCTGAGGGGATACGTCCACTACGAGATGGGTTTCCTTGGACATGGTGTGTGTGACTTCTGAGGGGATACGTCCACTACGAGATGGGTTTCCTTGGACATGGTGTGACTTCTGAGGGGATACGTCCACTACGAGATGGGTTTCCTTGGATGGTGTGACTTCTGGACACTGATGGGTGACTTGTGACTTGAGGGGATACGTCCACTACGAGATGGAGCAGCTTCTCTTCAAAGACATGGTGTGACTTCTCTTCAAACGCCCACTACGAGCTCCACCTACTGATTGTGCTGGCCTTCAGCAATTCCTTGGTTTGATGATCTGCTATCATCATTTCGTTCCACACGTTGCTGACATCCTGGCCCCACTTCATGCTCAAGCAAGCGGAGAAGGACAGACCATTGTGTGGTCTGAGGCCTGCCAAACAGCATTTGAACAGGCAAAGGAAACTCTTAAAGATATTGTGCTTCTACGTCATCCTCTACCAGATGCACCTATAAGTCTCACAGTGGATGCTTCCAACTCGGCTTTAGGTGCTCAGCTCGAAACACAAACAGGGCCAAACCTGGGTTCCTCTGGCCTTGTTCTCTAGAAAGCTCTCTGACGCAGAGAAGAAATACAGCGCATTTGATCGCGAGCTACTTGCAGCCTACAGCGCTGTCAAACATTTCAGACAGTTTCTTGAAGGAAGACCCATTTATGCTGTTCACTGATCGCAAGCCACTGGTATCAGTTCTCACGAGTCAAACTGACCACTCGCCTCGACACGAACAAGACAACTCTCCAGCATAGTAGAGTTCACCACTAACGTCCAGTACATCACAGGAAAATTCAATGTGGTAGCTGATGCGTTTTCGCGCCTCAAAATGAACTTGGACTCTGAGGAACACGGGATCTACTTAGTTGGCAGTTTTCAGCCAACTCGCTCAGGATCAAGTTCAGTCTGGTGAGATGCACGCCTATCGTACCGCTACCACAGGCCTCAAACTTGAAGACATCCACTTTGGTTCATCAACGCTGCTGTATGATACTTTTACTGCTGTTCCACGCCCAATTCTCCCAAATTCCTGGACTCGGCCAGTCTTTTGTCGAATACGTGGACTCTCACACGCAGGTGTACGCCCCACACAGCAAGCCATCAGCCAGCACTTCGTGTGGCATGGCATGAAACGAGACATACGTAGATGGTGTAAGGAATGTCAAGGCTGTCAGTCATCCAAAGTCCATCGGCACACTCCAGCACCACTTGTGGAACGGCCACCACCAACTATCAGCTTCAGCAGTTCACCTCAACACTTTGCACTGAGTGCAACAAGCTCTGAGGAATCGACGGTTCACACAGCTACTGGCTTCCACCCACAAGCTGACGGCATGGTTGAACGATTCCACCATCAACTGAAAGCGGCACTCAAGGCCCGCACTACCACTCCCGACGGTATGCAGAGCTGCCCTTGGTCCTGTTAGGGATACAATCTTCTTGGCGGATGGACCCTGATGTTCCCCAGCTGAACTTGTTTACGGATCAACGATTCACCTGCTGGGTGAATTCCTTCAGCCACTGGATGGTCGCACTATGGAACCTGACACGATGTCTCTCAAACATCTCCAGCACACCATGC
This sequence comes from Conus betulinus, assembly GCA_016801955.1. Taxonomy (NCBI): domain Eukaryota; kingdom Metazoa; phylum Mollusca; class Gastropoda; order Neogastropoda; family Conidae; genus Conus; species Conus betulinus. The sequence continues at coordinate 29,937 of JADBJO010011236.1, forward strand.
GAACCGTTCTACCACCAACCCCAGCGTTCCATGGAAAACAACCTACCTATGTTCCTTCAAATCTGACCTCACTGGGTACGTCTACGTCAGAAACGACGCCCACAGACATCCTCTGCAACGACCCTATGATGGCCCATACCGCATCATTGACACGAGTGACAATATATCACACCATTGACATCAAAGGCCGTTCAGAGAAAGTGTCAGTGGATCGTCTGAAAGCTGCATTTGTCACACAGCTCACGACTACAGGAAACAACACTGTGGTTCCATCCGATGTTGAGGTTTTTTACCACCTCCGACAGAGCCAACACGCGCTACAGCAAAAAACCACAAAACCATATACACTGTGCCTTCACCATCTCCTGTCTAAAAATCTCTAGTGTCAAGACCCGCTCTGAGTGCATCTCACACCTTTCCCCAAAATTTCAATGAAAATTGCTTTGATACTTTTTTTATTTTAACATTTCGCTTCGTATTTGTACTACGCTAGGAGGGGGTAATGTAGCGACACCTTCAGGTTCGCTTAAGACTTTAAAGTTGCGTTTTCTTGTTTTGCCTTGACAACGTGTTAGAGTTACTTCCCTTTTGTTTTGGAGCAATGGACATGACGATCATTGTGGACCAAAGCTGAGTTATTAACACTTCAGCTTAGAACCACACTGGGGTCAGTTTTTCCTGCTTTATCAACAAAGCCACCAGCACTGTTCAACTTTGCACTGAAAGAACTGGTACACAGGCCCATTCGCTTGCAAACCTGCAAGCAGGTTAGACAGATGTCGCACGGTTTGCAGTGAGTGTGGTTGCCAGCCAGCAGGGGCTCTTTGCTGCCATGCTGCCATACAGGGGCAGAGCTTCATACTTCGCCTTGCTTAGAGAAGAGAGGTTTAGTGTCGGGTATCTTGTAAGTAGAAAAAAAAGTATTGAACAATGTTATATGGATCAAACCGGCTTGTGGTTGCACTGTTTCACTGGAAGTGGACAGAAGGGTGTTTAATCTTGACAGAGACATTATCTTAGTTGCCTATTACATTGTACGACTGTATCATTCGACGAACTTGGCATATGGAATTTGAATTGTAGTAGTAATCCTTATCCAGCTATTGGGCCCACATGAAGGTGACGTGTTTGCCATA
>JADBJO010011236.1:54850-66212 GCA_016801955.1 Conus betulinus
AGAGAGAGAGATGAGAGATGAGAGGATAGAGAAGGAGATCTGAGATTATGTGTGTGAATGGTGTGTGTGTGCGCGTAATATCTTGTGTGTGCAGATTTGTAAAGGTGTGTGTAAAACGTGTGCATTGGTTGTGAACCCCCCCTCTTCCCGTGTGTGTGTGTGTGTTGTGTGTGTGTGTGGTTGTGTGTGTTTTTATACGGGTAACTTTTCATCCGGGGTCGATGCATGGAAACACCCTCTCCAACTATGTCAATGTGAGGGCAGTCGTCCACTGTCTTAGTGTATGAGTTCAGAGAAAGGTCTAGATCAGTAACCTTCTTTCAAAACGCGTTAAAAAGTCCTCTCTCCTATATAAACGCATACATATATAAACTGAAAGATAACCCCACCTCCCGATGTCTGTGTTGTGTGTGTTTGTGTGGTGTGTGATGTGTTGTGGGTGTTATGGTTGTGTAATATATATATATATAATTAGAAGAGAGAGAGAGGAGATGAGGAGAGATGTTTGTGTTGTTTGTGTGTGTGTGTGTTGTTGTTGTGTGTTGGTGTTTAAAGTTTCCCACCTACTTGTAAAAGGCTTCTGCATGAAATCCATGAAAAGCCCTAGTCAGGTCACAAAGACAACGTTTGTGCATATGCACACACCCTAGCGAATCCACTTAAGTCACGGATCGAACATGTACACTCCGTACCTGATACAATTCCAGAGTCCCGTATGAGAGACGATGAAAAAAAAAATCATATTTCGCCAGCTGTCACAGCAGACGTAGGTGTCAAGTTACAAAAATGACAAACAAACAGACAGACAACGACAGCAAAACAGTACCCTTACTGCACATCAATACCTATAACTACAAGAACCCAACAGTGTCGCTATACTCATCTACCGTCTCTTCTACCTCTCTCTCCCTCTCTTCTCCCTCTCCATCCTCTCTTCCTCCCCTCACTCGCGCTCTCCTCTCTGTCACTACTCACGGGTCACACACACATACACACATACAGACACACAGACACATCCACCACACTGCAGGCGCTGGTGCGCGCGCACCCACCACACACACACACACACACACACACACCCACACACACACCACAGCACCCAGGGGTTGTCTCAGGTTTTGACATTCCTAGACTTCCTGTTTGGCAACAAAGGCGCCACAGACATATATATACAAGATGTATATATATAATATATCTTTATATATATATATATCTTATATATAAATATATCTATATATTATAACCGATGTCTGTAGAGGCCTATTACAGATTTTTAAAAGTCGACGAGCCCGCCTTTGTCCCCCTCTGGCACTCCCCTCTCCCCCCCCCTCCCATCGTCCATCCTTCACCCTCAGCTGTACTTGCCCGGGGAAGATCCTTGTAGCCCTTCCCCCCCTCCCTAATTCTCAAAATCCGCTGGCTCCTTCCCTTACCCCTTCACCTCCACCCTCATTCCTTCGTGTCAACTGATAATTTAGCCTATGGCCTAGCATAACTTGGAGGGCAGTAGAGTCGTTATTGCAAGTAGCAGCCTGCTAGATAGGACTCATTCATTGATGGTTGCCATGGTGACAGTGGCAGCAGGGGGGGAGAATCATGCCATAAACCAAGGGGGGGGGGTGGGGGGGATGTTAGTTGGCCTCGTGCTGGTGGAGCACTGTGATTCGCAACTCAAATGTCACGAGTTCCGAAATCCCTCGCTGGGGCTTTAAGAAGGATGCCCGCATGAACATGGCCATTTTCCGCTGCCACGTTTTGTGTGTCGGAAGTCCGTCCCCTGATGGTTTCATGTCAGTTATATTCCCCCCCCCCCCCCCCCCCCCCACCCCCCCCATTGCCCCCACCCATTTATGCCCCCCACTTTCTCCGGAAACCCCCACCTATTCACGCTGTCAGTATCACTGGTAGAATGAAGTGACCTGTCAATCTGATCCGCTGCAATCTGAATTTGGCCAAGCCAACCAGCCAGTCGTAACCCAGTCCTGGTACCACCAGAAGAACCCAGGTAGGAGAAAAGGGGTGGTGTTTTCCATGTTCCCGGTTTGGCGCGTGAAAACAGGGTGTGTTTCCTTTTCCTGGTTATGTGCTTCGCTCCTCGCCCTGCTTGCCTTATTTGCAAGGCCGATGTATGATGAGTTTCTTTAAACCTTCTTTGAGCAATGGTCGTTCACACACTTCGTTTCGTACCCTTCCTAACTACTTGAGCGCTTTCGTAAAAACTGGTTACTTTACTCACTTGGGATTGGGCATTTAGCGAACACGCATACGAACGTTTGTGCGTGTTTTTTCCTGCGTCTTTCAGACAATTACCAAACGTGCGCAAGGAAATAGCGTTGAAATGATGGCAGCAAACAATATTGCAAGACAACAAATACCTAATTAACATGCGTGAGGGATAAAACTCAACATAATTGGAAACTTTTTTGTGTTCCATTAATTTGTGACACACACAACACACATACACCCCACACACACCACACCCACCCACCCAACAACATGCCAAATATCCACCCACACTGCAGACTCTCTCACTCACCCCTCACCCCTCTCTCTCTCCCCGACGTCCTCCCTCATCTTCGCCCGTCCTCTCGCTCTCTCTCGCTTCTCGTGACTCTCCTCATCTCTCACACACACACACACACACCCACACAGCACACCACCAGCCACACACCAACCAGGGCACACACACACACACAATGAACACCTTAAGAAAAAAAAAGGCAAGTCGCAGAGACACACAAAACGTCATGACACTTAAATGTAGTCCCAACACAACCAAAACACACATCAATGATTTAAGTCAAGTCCAGAGACAAACCAAGTCCAAACTTTTAGAGGGTCTGTCCAACATTTTATATGTGAATGACCGCCGTCATAAAGAAAGTCAATACAAACAGACTAGGAACGTCCCTTTTTTACGGATTTAAGGTGCATCGGAGTAATGCCAAGAACAAATAAAGGGACATCAAAAAACCACGTGGGCCAAAGCAAGTGCAGTCTGTTTCAGACAACCCCCTGATAGCTTTACTCATCCTGTTGGGTCGAGGACCCTAGAACATGAATCACAGAGCCACATGGGTTCCGGGAAGAAATGGCAAAGTGCGTGGAGGATTATCAAAGAAGTCAAACCCTGAATCTGGCTTGCCATCATACTCAGTAAGATGGCTCCTCAATCAGACCCCGAAGCTCAACAATCAACAGGGGACTTGTACAACGCACTTTTTTGTTTGGTGTTCGGAGCGGGGTATGATGACAAAAACATCACGTTTCAATACACATCCTACAAAAAGTATACACATCATCAGATCAATCCAACCTACAAGACCGCCGGCTTCGCGGGCCCGCTTCAACCTCCGTGAGGGGCTACCACCTCCCACGGCTAGAGGCGCCCAGCATCCCCCTAGTCAGGGAGTTGCCGACATCTGAGAACCTCTTTTGGGAAACAGCCTCTGAAAGACAGCGCGACGGTCCCCGGTAACCTGCGTCGCCCGTCCTTCCATGACCCGGTACATTGTCCTTCTTGCCTACCTACGGCTCTGCCTGGTCCAATATTTCCGTCTTCTACGGCTCGCTCTGCCTGGGTCCAATAGGTTTCATGTCTTGTACATACTGGGTGACAATGCTTTTTTTTGTTGTCTGTTGTTTTTTTCGAACGCATGTAGGTCAATTTTTAGTGTCATCTGCTGCCACTTTCTCTTATTTTATTCCAGTCTGTTAATATCAGCTAAGAACAACTACCAAGATTGTAACAATATTATTATCCACCAGTAGTATATACAGATAAAATGGTGATAGAGTAAATGTGTGCTATCTATATTCACACTGGACTACAGTATTGTGACGAAACAACAATCACCTGTGCCAAGTGGATTAACATGGATTTTTTCATGTGCTGTAACTGTCAAGTTTTCGGACTCCTTAAAAGTAAACTGTGCTTCTGTATATTTACCTAAGGGTCCAGATGAAGCTAATACTGAGTGGATGAAAAATATCAAGAATGATAACGGGTAATGGTTAGTAGGAGGGGGTATTTTTTTAATGCTCATTCTCCTTTCTGGGAAAAAAGAGTGCACACAGGTCAGTAGTAATAGGTTTGTCGAAAATGTTGTAGACTCAACTTTTATGTTTACTCAATGATGGTTCTTTATACCAGAGTTCCTGATGTATCTACACATAGACCTACTGCTATTGATCTAACTTGGTTTCACCTAAAAGGGCTTTGTCGTGTGCTTGGGAAACTTATAGTGAAACTCTTGGGAGTGATCATATACCAATCATCATTACACAATTAATCAGTCCCCTTAATTTTGAAACACAAAACCAGATGATACAATCCCAAGATTTGATTATAAAAATGCCAAATGGTCAATTTTACAATACTCTTAAAGATCTAGACATAAGCTTGTCCCCAGATGATAATATTGATACAATGTAGACACGTTTTGTACTTCTGTTCTAAAAGTGTCTGGTGCAAAAGAAACACATTTGATCATAAAGATAGTAGAATGGTATGGAAGAGATAAAACGATAAAAAAATGAATCAAACTCTCCAGAGTATCCTATTATTCTTGACAATAACAAGTTTACCCTCATCCACAGACAAAGCAGAAGCGTTTGCCGACCAGTTTGCTAAAGTGAGCAGGTTAGATGGGTTGTCTGAAAACCAAAGAAAATTCAGAGAGGATAAGAATCCACCCATGTCTTTAATGATGCATCTGATAATGACACAAGCGACATCAACGCCCCCATTATATTACAAGAGGGTGAAAGATGCCATAGATTCTCTCCCAAACAAAAAACAGCAGCTGTTGGGATTGACGCCATTTCTAATGAAATGATTAAACATTTTCCAGACAAATGGATAAGCATTTTACTTAATATATGAAAAAAAATGCTGGAGCTCAGGTCATTTGCCACAAATATGGAAAGAATCAGTAGTAGTACCGATTCACAAGGAAGGTAAACTGAAAGATAGTATAGATAGTTACAGACCTATTTTCATTAACTTCTCATGTCTGTAAACTTTATGAAACAATTGTTTTAAAATAGACTGAACTACTTTTGCGAAAAGAACAAAGTTATCCCACAAACCAAGCAGGTTTTTCGAAAGGGTAGAAGTGCTATTGAACATTTGGTCAAAACTTACCCACTCAAATTAAACATCAGTTTTTCCAGGAGAAAATGCTTACTAGCAACCTTTTTTGATATCACTAAAGCTTACGCAAGTATGGCACTCTCGTTTGCTTTATAAACTTAAAGAGATTGGATTATCAGGAAACATCTATGATTTTTCTTAAAGACTTTCTTAGAAAATAGATATATTAGAACAAAGGTAGGGAACTCTTACTCTACAAGAAGAAAATTACACATGGGCATTCCTCAGGGGTCTGTTATGCCCTGTACTTTTTAATATTCTGATGTACGATTTACCTACAAAAATTACTAAGAACATAGAGCTAGCCCATATGCAGATGACATATGCATATGGATGAAAGTGACATTAAAAAAAGGTGCACACTGTCAGATCACAAAACTATATCAAAAAGTTATATCAAAAAAAGAATTAAATACCCTTTCTGCTTACATGACTGAAAAATGGTTTGCAAATATCAACTGAAAAAAAAAAACACACATGATGTGTTTTTAACACTGGATCTCTGATCCAGTTAATATGCCTTTTATTTCAAGTCAACGGCATACCCCATTAAATATACAAAAATGGTGAAATTCCTTGGAGTAAATTTAACATCAAAGTTGTCATGGAATTTTCATATAGAGCATATTCTAACAAAAGCTCGAAAAAACTTTTAAATCTATTAAAGATTATTAGCAAGCATGCTTGGGCTCAGGACACAGTTACACTTTTGCACCTTTCTACTACTGCACTGGTTAGATCAAAATTAACGTATGCACAAGAGGTGTTCTTCAGTGCACCCAAATACTTACTGAAAAAACTTCAAAGTATTGATTCCAAAGCATATAAAGTTAGCCATGGGACTACCAGTCCATGCCTCTTGTACAAAAGCATATAGTGCTGCTGGGATATTACCACTGGAAGAATATAGGAATCTTGCATGCACCAAATTTGTTATAAGAAGTTCTACTATAGACAATAATTTAGGCCCTGAATAAATATATAAATCGGACACTGATTTTTCCCAAAAGGGCTAAAAACATATCATCTCAAACGACTCTTAGAACATATATACTCCTCGATTTTAGAATCCTCAGATATCGAAACTAACATCTATTGCAAAAAGATCTATTGTGTCTCCTGTCCCTCCCTGGAAACTAATACGAGCACATTTTTGACATTGAGCATACAGATTTAACAAAGGCTGAAAATACTAATTCATTGTTATCCAATGTCAAAATGCATTTGCATGATCACACTATTCCAACCATTTTAAGATATACACTGATGGATCATTAATCAATGAACATGCAGGTGCAGCATATACATTATCCCAGGCCTTAACAAAGAAAAGTCTTATTATCTCGGAAAAAAAAAAACAATCTGTATTCACTGCTGAGTTATTTGCTATAATTATGGCTTTAAAAAAAGTTGTTGCTGATTACCCTCAAAAATTTATGTAAAGTTGTGTTTTGTGTAGATTCCAAGTCAGTTCTTACTGCAATGAAGAATTTTGAATTAAAAGTTCGACCTGAGATGATCACTGAAATACATAATTTAGTCCATTTCCTCTCAGTCAGAGACACTGAAATAACATTTCTTTGGGTGCCCTCCCACTGTGGGTTATATTTTAATGAAAAAGTTGATATTTCTAGCAAAGAGAGGAGCAAAACAGTCTTCAGATTCGCATTTTTTAAACCTATCTATGTCAGTGCAAGAGTGCTATACTTTGGCAGAAAAAGTACAATTTTTCATTTTCATTTGATAGAAAGAGAAACTGGGTGTTTTGGTTTACACAATGAAATGAAAAATATGCATGAAAAGTTAAGTAAGTACGATCAAAATATTTATCGTAGACGACAGATAAGTTTCCTTAATCTGTAGATGGAAAACTGGATTGTTTAAAAACAAAGTATGTCAAAAATGTACATTGTATATGTGGCCATAGCATTTCAGCTGATCACATTCTTGTGTGTAAACTTAATGAAAAAAAATTCATTCCAAATGCGACGACTGTACAGGCCTTCAAAATGTTTTCTCGGTTAGCAAGTGAAACATATCTTTTCTTTTTGCACTTAGCTAAAAGTCCAATTGGCAAATACTTATAATCGATAACAGTCAGTGGTGAGACCGAGACAGAAAGAGTTTTTTTTTTTTTTTTTTTTTTTTTTTAAATCTTCGATTAAGTGGACATCCTATTTTTGTGTTATAGTTGTAGATAAGTTGATTCTTTTGACTCGTTGTGCTCACGTTTTTTTCCCCAGCCCCGATTTTGTTTTTTTTTTTCCGTCTAATATCACATAATGTGGAAAGACGTAAAACAAAACAATGATGTTTATATTTTACCTGGGGTTAAGTAATCAGATAATGATTCATCAAGACTATCAGGTGGCATGGCTTTGTTGATAAGGAAAGTATTTCAAAGGTACGTTAAACGTGTTCCCATAGACAGCGATGATTGTGTTGTGTTGAGATTATCTAAACTATGCACAGATTTAAATGTGGATGTATAATAATCATAGGCATATACATTCCTCCATCACAAAACCTTTCCTCTATGCGGAAACTGAGATTGACAATGGTAATAAGTATTCTTGAACAAGTTTATTCTCGATATTTATGAAGATGTTGGAGATCAACCTTTGATAGTTATGGGATATTTGAATGCCAGGACTGGTAATTCCAACACAACTGACTTCTCCTTTTCTGATTTTTTCTAACATTGACGATAATAATGTACCAGAGGTCCAAAATTGAAGAAACTCTAAAGATTGTATAGTAAATGATTTTGGTCGTTATTTGATAAACTTGTGCGAACAATGTTCCTTATTTATACCAAATGGGTCAGTTTATGGAGATATATGAAAGAGGGTGAGTATACATATATTTCGTATAGTGGTTCAATGTCATTGATTATATCTTGGTGTCAGAGTCTATTTTTGAATGTGTTAATGAATTGCGTGTTTTACCTAGAATTGAAGCTAAACACATGCCTGTGACAATGATTTTTAAATGCTCAAAAACAACTTGATAATGGCTTATGACTTACCTAGAAAGACTATTGTTGATAAACTTATCTGGGACCAAGACAAGTGAATGAATATAAGGAGGCACTTGTATCAGAAGAAAGTAACATCCATGCTTGATTATTTAGCCATTGTATTGATAGATTACGATGTAGATCTTGCCATTAATAAATTTAGTGAAGGTCTAACTCTTGCTAGCCAATGTAGAAAAAAAAAAATTGCAGTAGGCATGCCTTCTAATAAACCATGGTTTGATGCTGATGTAGACCTATGAAGTCTAAGTGTGTCTGTCCCCTTAGGACTTTTTATAGATGTACCGACAGCAAAATAGAGAAAAAAAAGAACTCAGAAAAACATATAATGAAGATAGGCGACAATACAAAAAAGTCTTAGAATTCAAGAGATTAGAAGACAAAAAAACGTACTCTAGACGTCCTTGAAGCAAAAACAAAAGTGACCCAAAGAAATTTTTGGAAACAATTAAATCTAGAATCAGCAAAACGTTGGTAGACAATACAGTTTCAAAAAAAATGACTGGTACGACCATTTCCAACAAGTGTTTTTAATTCTGACAATGAATTGATTACGGAATAGATCGTGAAAAAGTTGATTTGGATGTTTGACGTTGGGGAAGAGTGGTTTGATATTCCAATTTAGATACCTCCATACTAGATGTAGAAATTACTGGCACAGAGGTAGCAGGTGCATTCAAAGATTTAAAAATAGGGGAAAGCTGCTGGACTTGATGAATTCAATGCTGAGGTTCTATAAATATGGTTCACCAAAAATTTGTTTTGCTTATGACAAAGCTTTTGATAAACTTATATGATGCTGGTACGTTTCCACGTAGCTGGTCTGAATCGCGTATCCAATCTTTACATAAAAGAGGGAACATTAATTCGCCAGATAACTATAGAGGCATGTCTCCTCCTGATTATTAGCAGTAAACTATACACTTATATTCTTAACAAACGATCACAAGTTGGGTAGTAGAAAATAACCTCCTAAATGAATCACAAGCAGGATTCAGGGGGAAAAAAAAAAAAAAAAAAAAAAAAAAATATATATAATATATATATATATATATATATATATATATATATCAAGAATACTTGCTAAAAAAAACGCCTAAATAAAATTCTTAAAAGTGCTCAACCCCTTGGGGAGCAACATCTGTTAAAAATAGGATGATAAAAGGAAGTTTTAAAAATCGTTTTGGGTCGCCTACTGCCGGTGTTATATGGCCTGATGTCACTGTTTGCACGTGCGGATTGGCTGCACGTGTTGTTGTTCGGTTTTTTGGGGTTGTTTACAGTTCAGGGGTGCGTTTGCTGACAAACGATTCCATTTGTGCCTGCAGTTGTTTACTATTTCTACTTTAGTATTTAGGGTTGCTAAGGTATGGTTTGCATAGTATTAACCATTTTTCTGTTGAACATAGGTTGCATCTTTTTGAAATGTAATTGAAAACAAGACAAAAAGAACTATGCAAAATTTTCTCCTTAAAAACCATAACTTAAAAATCACCATCGAAGCAAACAAAAAGGTAGTGAACTACTTAGAACGTAAACACTTGACCTCAACAACCACATATATAAACCATACAAGAAACCTAATGACCACACCCATTTATGTAAACATCAATAGCAACCACCCACCATCTAACTAAAAACCATACCCAATGGCATAAACAAGAGATGATCTAATCTGTCACATAATGAAAGAGTATTCACAACGCAGCAGCAGAATACCAAGAGGCATTTGCAAAAAAGTGGTTACAGCTACAAACTACAATACAACCCAGATAACAACATGAACAAAAACCAAAAAAGCAGGAAAAGGAAAATCACATGGTACAACCCTCCATATGATGGGACGAGTAAAAACAAACGCAGGGAAAGAATTTTTCAAAATTTTGGACAGCATCCTTCCCAAAAGAACACAAATTGTCCAAAATATTCAACAAGAACACCATCAAACTATCATATTCATGCATGCCTAACCCTTAAAAATATAATTGCATTCATCCAACAAAATGAAAAAGCAACACAGCAAAGAAGGGTGAAGAAAGGAAATCCTGCAATTTGTGCTAAAAAAAAGAACAGTGTCCCTTAAGCACACATGCCTCTATAACAACATTGTAATACCAGCCACTGTGACATCAGAAAATGAAAAAAGAAACATACATAGGATCACTGAAAAATCACTTCAAAACCAGATACGCAACAAACCATAAAACAGTCATTCAACAAAGAAAAATACAAAAACCAAACAGAACTGAGCAAATATATTTGGAGGACTTAAAAGACAAAAAAAATAAACTTCAACATATCCTGGAAAATCAATAAAAAGGGCATCACCATACAATAACATTTCAAAAAAGATGCAAACCTATGTTTCAACAGAAAAATGGTTAATACTATGCCAACCATACCTAACAACCCTAAATACTAAAGTAGAAATAGTAAACAACTGCAGGCACAAATGGAAATCGTTGTCATCCAAACGCAACCCTGAACTGTAAAACAACCCCAAAAAACCGAACGAACAACACGTGCAGCCAATCGGTACACGTGCAAACAGTGACATCAGGCCATATAACACCGGCAGTAGGCGACCCAAAACCATCTCATCCTGAGAGAGCGCGATGGCTCGAAACAGATCTGTTGATTTTCCAAAACTTACGTCCTTTTAACAAATCATCTATTTATATATATAACTACTATGATATATATATATAATATATAGATATATATATATATATATATATATTATGGTACAGAAACCAAATGTTTTTTACTTTTATTGTCATTAGTACAGCAAAACAGTTATCTAGTAAACCATATAGTAAAAAATTGTATGCTGCATTCATTGATTTTAAAAAGGGCTTTTGGACCTTATAGACAGGAAACAACTGTGGCTAATATTGCGCAAAAAATATGTATGCATGAAAAAAATGAAATAAAGCGATTAGAAGCATGTACAGCATTGTGACAGCTAGAGTCCGTAACTAGGCAGTGTAATACAAAAGCATTCTCATGGTCCCCTTGGGTTAAAGGCAGGGAGATAACTTGTGCTCTCTTTTATTTTCTTTATTCATAAATGAGCTTGCAAAATGACCTTATGCAACATGGCAAACATGGTATACCTCTAACACCTGATCTAATTCAAATTTTAATCCTCTTTTTTTCGCTGATGATGT
>JADBJO010011237.1:0-7500 GCA_016801955.1 Conus betulinus
CAAGTCGAAACACAAGTACAGAATCCAATCGAAGAAGAAAGGTCACAGAGGAACAGAAATGGACAGACACACAAACACCGACAGACAATATAACTGATAGAGCTGATGACTTTCAGCAGTTAGGAATGAAAGTCCTTTGGACCCGAGGGAGGTTGTTGGAAATTGCCAATTCGAGGCAGCTGCGCATCAGATGTCTCTAATGGCAATTTCCAGACAGGGGTCGACCTTCGAAGGCAAGCGGTCAATCACATTGCAGAGAACCTTCTGTCATATGAAAAAATTTATTACAGGTGATCCTGAGCAATATCTAAGTCAAATGAGTCGAAGCTCGACCTACGGGGACCACGTTACCTTGCAGGCGCTATCAAGAATCCACAACGTGCAGATCTTGATAGCGTCTGCAAGGGGCGCAGAATATTCGGTGCTAGTGTCCCCCGACGGCTCGTACTCTCACCAGAGGTTCCTTCTTACCCTCGGGCATTACCCCGAGGGTATGGGGGAACATTACGTCAGCCTGGATCTGGACGAGACGCGGGCGAGCGTACTCTGGTGGGCGACGCGTTCACACCATGACGACAGAGGGAGCGGATGACGTGATGAGGGGGGGTGATGGATGTGATGAGGGGGACGGTGGATGTGAGGAGGTGGACGATGGATGTGATGAGGGGGGTGATGGATGTGATGAGGGGGACGGTGGATGTGAGGTGATGTGAGGTGGACGATGGATGTGTGATGAGTGGGGAGGGGGACGGTGAACTTGGTATGGGAGACGTTGACTATTGCATGTCAGAAGGCCATGAGTTTCTCCCCTCGAGAGATACAGGCCAGGATAGTACATTTCGCTCTGCAATCATCTCCAGCAAGTCGGTTCACTTTGCAAAGAGTTAGTAGATTTTTTCTACGATGTGGTCTCTAGAGTCCCTCCCCCACGTCTGCACATTAGTACCACCTTGCTTCCGAGATTGCCAAATCCTGTCAGCGTGCGCCGTCTAGTCCAGGCAGCCGGCCGAGGTAGTGGCCTCGCCATCGCCATTCAGCGCATTCTGGCCACTTCGCAGTGGTATAACGCGTGGCTATGGCTCCGACCAGAAGAGTTCGATTGGTATTCGGTCATCAATGTCTATTACCGAAACCGCAATATCCACTGAGGTAGAATACGTTTTACTGATGAAGCATTTCTGATACCGTTTTGGTCCAATTCGACACGCCAAGTAAAGACATTGTTTTCAATTTTCATTTATATTTTTAATGATTGTCAGCCTGAAAAAAGTTTTGTCACACCATGAATGCGTTTTACTTTTTCTTGCCATTAGTCATGTCTATTGCTAAATGTGTTGACCAAGTAAATAACTTGTTTCCTCCCATTGGATACAAAATGAACAAAAACATTCCTGATTTTTTACATGATAAGGGTGTTTTTTAAACAAATCTTGCACCTACATATGCATGTTGCGAAATATGTTGACCAATCTAAAATACTGTTTCCTTTTGTTGGATTTATGGTTTAAAATGGAAAAGAAATGTCTGCCTAAAGGTTTTGTAATATTAAGAATGCGGCTGTTTTTTTTATGTAACGTTTTCTGGCGGGTTTTAAAACAGATGTGTCCCCTTATGATGTATGTTACGAAATATATTTACCAACTAAGGACATTGTTTCCTGTCATTTGGTTTACAAAGTAGACGTAAAGTAAAAGTAAAAGTAAAAGTAAAATGCCTGAAAATGTGTATATTGTGAATGTCACTTGTTGCTGTTTTATTGTTTGAATCCTGCCACAAAAATCATGTATATTGCAAAATGTCCTTACCAAGGAAAGACATTGTTTCTCTCATTAGAAATTTTCTTCTTTTTTAATTTCGTTATCTTGAAGTCTTTCTTGTACAAACTACTTGGCACTAAAGATGTGTGCTGTAAAATATGTTGACAAAAACATTGTTTCTTCTTATTTCGTTTACAAAAGAATTGTCCACTAATAAAGAATTGTTTCCTCTAATTGGGTTTACAAAATAAAATGATTGCATGTACTGCAAATATATCTGAGTATCGGTCCAACTGTGTCTTACTGCTTGCTTGCCCCCCTCTCTCTCCTCTCTCTCTCTCTCTCATTCTCTGTACTCACTACAAACATGTCACACGCACGCACGCACACATACACACACACACACACACACACACACACACACACACACACACACACACACACACACACACACACACACACACATTGGCATAACCCTTGCCGGCGCACAGACACAGACACACTGTGGCAGACACGCGCACGCACACAGACATATACACACACATACACGCACATGCTCACACACACAAGTACACACACGTACACACACACACGAGCCTTCCGTGCGGGAGAGATGCAGCTGTCAGCTGGCTGGCATTGAAACCAAGACCTGAAACTTTATCATCTCCCCTTATCCCCTACAAACATGCAGTATATAAAACTTAAGATAGGTCACTGGCACTTTTTTTGTAATATGTTATATACTTAATTAAATTATTTACTTCTGCTTTGTGTTTCAGTTACCCAAATTTGTTTTTCATTGTTAGCAAATATAGCAAGTAATTTAGCTCTGAGAGATAAGAGGAATGTTTTTTTCAAGTGTCTGCACGTTCCGTTCAAACGTACTTTCGAACAGAAATAAAAATGCTATCAATTATTTTCTTATCTACAGGCCCCCGTAATTGACGGGGGTGTCAAAATGGGATAAGGTAGACGTCCCATTTTGTCGCCCGTCCCATTTTGTCGCCTGCGTCAAAATAGGAAGGGGTGACAAAATGGGGACGTGTATGAAGACGTCCCTTTTGTCGCCCGTCCCATTTTGTCCCGGGCGACAAAATGCCCACACACTATGATCCTTCTTCTCATCACTCAGGCCATCAGTCTATACCCTGAGGCAATTTTATACTCCTTTCCTTTGGATTACGTAATCCAAAGTCCTTGGATGAGAAGCTGGAAAATAGCGTGTAAAGAGCTCTGAGCTACGCGAATGAATGCCTCCAAGGTATTGACATTAGGAAGCAGGAGAACCGCAGTGTATAAAACTGTATAACACACACACACCCATACACACAGAGGCACACAAGCACGCACGCACGCACCACGCATACTACACACACACACACACACACACACACACACACACACACACACACACACACACACACACACACACACACGCACGCACGCACGCACGTGCACGCACGCACGCACGCATACACACTGACTGAAAACCAATTTATTGTCAGATTAACTCAAGGTTGTATTGACATGTAAGAGAAACATTATGACAGAATATCAACGTTTTTCATTCAAAGCAAAGAAGCATGATTAACACACAAAAAGGACGCGCGCGCACACATACAGATACACATACACGCACACACACACACACACACGCGCGCGCGCGCGCGCGTACTCACACACATACACACACATACGCGCGCGCGCGCGCACACACACACACACGCACAAACACACGCACATACATAAATACACAAATAACACACATCTCAATACGAACACGCCCATACCCTAACATACACTGGAAAATTACTGAAGAAGGCAGCAACACAGCGGTTCGCTCTGCGACTGAAGCCGGTCACCTTGTGTCAATAACAATGGCAGATCCTGTGAGGAACCCGGTGAACGCAAGTTCATTACTACAGGAAGAAGCCCCCCCCCCCCCCCCCCCCCCCCCCCCCCCCCCCCCCCCCCCAGGTGCGACGGAATCAAGAGAGATCGAAGCAGCAGAACAGACGACATGAACAGGTTGGTGCTGGTCTCGGTACCACTTGTGTCGCGAAGAAACTGGCCGTACCTAACACCGAATTGGTTGAACACAGTACACAGCACAGGAGGAACACATCAAGCCGACTCGAGATGATGATGACATGTCGCATATTCAGGATACGCTTCTGTGTTTGCATTCGATCTGCAGGGTCCCAGAAAAATCCACCCGTCGGACATCGACACAAGTCTGGAGCAAGCTATAGATAAAAATTGTCGCTGCTTTTGACACGGGAATGGTTAAGGTTTATGTCGTTACTCTGACAGAGCGACAGGTGCAGAGACGATTCCGAGATCCGCACAGAAATCAAGCATTTCGGAAGGTCGTGTTCCATCAAACGGATGATGTGGGTGTGCTGCTGTGTGAATCAGACGACGTCGTTCTAGAATATTCCTGCGATCCGTGTTCGGTAGACGATTGCTCATTCTGGTTTGACAAGCAGGAAGAAAGACACATGTTATCGGAGGAATGTGTTAAATTGGCCTGCCTTCGGAAAGGAATACGCATCGGCAACACGAAGCATGCAGAGACCCAAGCATGTGCTCTATGGCGGCTGCACGCTGTCCACGGACTGATCCAGTTTTACCTGGGGGTGACCGTCGTCTACAGAACTGACAGTTAATACCAGTGACATTTTCTCGTTCTCGATTTCGTCATGTAAAGTGAAAGAAAAGGACATTACTGTAGTTTCCATGTTAATGAAATCGAAATCGAGTCGCGTTTTGTTGCTGTACATCGCGACGATTTGCTTAATGGGATTTACAGCCTAATAACATTAAACTTCGTTCGTTTGTGCGTTCTTTCGTTCAAAGCAATAAGCCTATAGACGAAATAATTTTCTACACACACACACACGCACACACACACACACACCACATGCACGCACGCACGCACGCACACACACACACACACACACACACAGACACACACAGACACACACCACACACACACACACACACACACACACAACCACACACACACTAAGAGCCCATAATACCGGTATTCAGAAACATCAATTCTGTGTGACCGCATGTATATCCAAAACATGGGAGTCAAGGATCATCAAAGTATGAAATTGGCTGACATATTACTGGTAAGAGTCGAACAGCTTATGGGTGTATATGGATTGGGGAAGGGGAGAAGAAGTGAGGAGGGGGTGGGGAGGTGGAAGAGTTTAAAAACATATCTTCTAAGTGGATGAGATTTAATAAGATAAACAGCCAACATTGCCAGACTCCAACCGTTCTCATAACTGGGATTGAAAACACTAGACATAGCGCGAAAGCTTGAAGGACTTCATCTTATCATGAAGAGGCTGAAAGTGATTTCTTGTACTAGTACAGTCAAATAAAAAATGAGGGATATATCGAGAGTCTGACCACATGCACAAGCAGGTGCCGCTTTTTAAATACCTACCTAACCAACCATTAACCCGCAGCCTATGTACAAGTTTACGATTTGGGATTGGCCCTGGAGATTACAACATTTGCTTGTTGGTTTAGTCATATCCCATCTGTGCTTCCGAGCTGAATCTCCAAGGTACTGTTTCTGTCTTATGTTCCAGATTGAACTTGTCAGAATGTGGATAGCTTCAGATGAAGAAAGAAGGGATATCACAATTCAAAACATCAGATTTATTTCTTGCAGCTTCCTTTGCATAAAAGTCAGCTAAGTCATTGCCACGTAAACTGGAGCGCCCTGGAACCCATAACAAAGTTACATCGATACCTGGGTTATTAACTGATGAATGAGAAATAAGATCTCACACACCAAGTCTGAACGACCAAATTTGATTGACCATGTAGAGCCGTAAGCGCTGATTTTGAGTCCGATAGTATAAGTATTTGTCTATGTATAACAGGCATGTCAAGTATAAAATCTAGTGCTTTCAAAATGGCAAATAACTCTGCTGTAAATGTAGAACATCCTTTCGTAATATGACAAAGGAAGCCCCAACATCGGAAGAATCTAAAACAGAACACCATCCGTGAAAATGTATAGATAGGAATCGTATTTCCTATCTATCAAGTCTTTTGGCAAAGGATGATAGTAACAGAGGGTTATCTTTTTTTATTAAGATCTCCGTAAGTGTAGGTGACTTCAGCCTGCTCTGACAACCACGACGGGTATGTAACACATGGAACCTCGGCAATACCATCAGAGACAGGTTGCAGTTCTGAAACAATGGGGAAAAACAATCACACTAGGGACATGTACACCGCTTGTTTACGGATCTCTCTTGAAACATACGTACTTCCATCCAGTTCAGTCATTACTGAATTTGGGGATGGTTCTAGCTCTCACTGTAAAATCACAGGCGCAACTTAGCCTGTGTTGTCATTTAAGGGTAACACACCAGCCTCCCTAGTACGTCAATCAATTGAAGCCCATCGGGGAAGTCCTGATGCAATTTTTAAAGGCTAACGAGTCAATACTGGTTAGCCTTGTGTAAATCTGTCTTTCCAGCTGTAAAAAAAAAAAACTTCTTTGCCATACGACAGAATGAACGAACTAGCCCTGAGGCGACATAGACGAGATTAGATCCCCAGTTAAATCAGACGTTTTGATAGCAGAAAAAAAAAAAACGTCACGTAATAAACCAATTTTTTCCTAACCTTTTCTAACAAGGTAATTGATATGTTTACTCCAAAAAAGTGTATAGTGGAAGATAACACGAGAAAACTTAACTTGTTTGCTTGGGCATATTAAATCATTATCAACCCTTATAGAGACAGCTTCTCTGCCTTCAAACGCAATTATTTTTCTTTGTAAAGACAAACAATAATCGTTTTGTGAGCAGATAACCGAACCCATTTGATTTCATGTAATGAAAAATATTATCAACTATTTCCTGATACCGTTCAATGATTTTCTTTCTTTCGGTTTGTTGTTTGGAAAAAATTGCAGTTTACATTTCTCCACAGAGCAATATCATCTGCATACAGAGCTAATGTGGCACCTTTTGTATTAACCTGTTTAATATCGTAAAGCATTAGCGAGAAAGGGGAGTGTTGGAGTGATTACACTTCCTTGGGGAACACCCATGTTAATAGTATTAGAAGTTGATAAAGCTCCATGTACATTGACTTGGTTAGTTCTGACCGATAAGAAAAGAATTAGAAATAGGGAAAAAAAACGACCTCGTATTCATACTTCATGTGCTCGTGTACAACAATTTAGAATGCCATACTGAATCGTAGGCTCTATGAACATCAAAGAACGTTGCAAGGGTCGAATGACGCTTGGCAAGAGCTTTTTTTTCACATTTGAGGATAAGTGGACAATGTGGTCTGTGACTCCTCTACCTTTCCTAAACCAGCCTGGAATAAAGGCAAGACTCCGTTTTTTTTTTTTGCAAGCAAATGTTCTATTCTGTTTTTCATGATTCTTATGATTCTTTCAAAAAGTTTTCCAAAATGAGGTGTTAAAAGAAACAGGTCGGAAAACTAGAGGGAAGAGTTTTAGGTTTTCCGTTTTTAAGGATTGGGATGACAGTAGCTTTTTTCCAATCTGTAGGGAGCATTCCAGCATTCCAACAGATCTGAAAGAACTCCAACAACCTTGATAACAGACTCTCAGGAAAATGCTTAATCATGTTATAGGAAATAGGATCTGAACCAAAATGGATATCTTACCTGGCTTTGATACGCGTTCACGCGAAACAGAGTTAGTGCGAAATTGGTGTTCATGCACATT
>JADBJO010011237.1:15000-25000 GCA_016801955.1 Conus betulinus
TTCCGGTATTAGAGATGAGATGCTTCTGCAAGATCCTTGGCATTTCATACAAAGACCACGTTAGTATCAATGTGGAGGTGCCAGACCAGTGTAAGGCAAGCCACCGGACCATGCCAAGACCTGTAGTCCACAGTCAAAAGAAGGAAACTGAGATGGTATGGTCACGTATCAAGATCAGCAAGACCTGCTAAAGCCATTCTACAAGGAGCAGTGCGAGCAGGCAGAAGGAGAGGAAGACAGAGAAAGAGATGGGAGGACAACATCAGGCCATGGACTGGCTCACACTCAGCAACTGCCTACGAGCGTCTGAGAACCGGGATGAGTGGAGGAAGCTGGTTGCGAAGTCTTTTGTGGCGCCTCGACGGTTTTCAAGACTCCGGGATAGGTGATAGGTGATAAGTGATAGGTGAACCTACTCGCTTGGGAAGCCAGAAAATGGCGAAATTCGTGATTCAAGTAGGGCATGAGTGTGTTCGTTCTTGTTTTCTCCGTCAGCTACACCTTCAAGTAATCGTTGGAGTGCTAGTCTTTCCATTCACAATTAAAAAAAAAAAAAAGAAAACCTTTTAACTTTTCGTGGATACGACTATCATAGGATGGACTTGATGCCACATTCGAGTTCACAGTGGAGTTTACAACGTTTGCCGGAACCAAGAACAATTTATCAATTCGAAAACTACCAAGACAATGTGTTGGCGTGTTGAAGTAGAGTGAAATGTTTACTCGGACACTCACGCAGACACACATTCAGTTGTTTGATATTGCATATGAGTGTGTAGATGGAGTGTAAGAGAGGTGGAGGGTTGGAGAGTAGGGGGTAGTGGGGAAGGGTGAGGGAGGCACATGATGAGGGCGGGGAGGTGTGTGTGTGTGTGTGTGTGTGTGTGTGTGTGTGTGTGTGTGTGTGTGTGTGTGTTGTGCGGACATCGCATTGTTTTCAATTTTTAAAAGAAACTTCACTTCCTGTGCATAATAGTATGCATATGTGTGTATGCGTGCGCGCGCGCGCGCGCGCTTGCGTGTGTGTGTGTGTGTGTGTGTGTGTAAGGATGGATGGATATATGTCATGGAATGAGTCCGGATTTGTATTTCCTGTCCTTCTGAATGCAGCACCCCTCAACTTTTCATTCGTGTATATCGTTAGATTCAGGTTAAAACTCCCAAATTTTGACACTGGATCTTAGGCATATAGATATTTTGTTCTGTACCCTGTGTCCTTGGCGGTAACTAGTCTCCTCTCTTTCTAAATTGAGATTATTAAAGACTGACTGAAGCTCTCTCTCTCTCTCTCTCTCTCCTCTCTCTATCTCTCTCTCTCTGTGTGTGTGTGTGTGTGTGTGTGTGTGTGTGTGTGTGTGTGTGTGTGTGTGTTTTTGCTGTCCCACCTGTGCCACCTCAGTAGCAGTGAACCCACGCCGCTCATTCTGACACCTCGTCCACAGCCATAACCAAGCCCGGCCCGCCGCAGCCTCGGCACCGGCAATCCGCAGGGAGCAGTCAGCCCACGGAGGAGACTCTAAACCGAATTTCAGTTGCTGTACATTTGACATTAGCCAGCAGCTTGGGGTAGTCTGGCTTCTAGGCCCAGGTTCTCACCATACAGGTTGGAGCAAGGGGATGTGTAGGCTCATCAGCTTATGATCTCATGAAACAGCTCGGGATTTCAGGTAAGAAGAGGACCAGAACCCTGAAGGCAATGGCAGAGGTACCTGGATCTGGTCGAGGAGGATTACAAGTGAACTTCGTATGTCTTAAATTTCTTAAAATGTGTCCGTTAGCAGTGGGGCAAGACACCTGTCTAAAAAGGCACGCCTTGAGACGCCCACCCATCCAGAAGTCGCGGGTTCGAATCCCAGCAGCGCCATGAAAATATAAAGTTGGCAGTAGTAGTAGAAGGGCATCTGGGAGTGATGACCTGGATATGGCCCGGTCCCCTCAGAATGTAAAGAGTTCATGGCCAAAACAACATTGTCTGAAGGGGGTTCCTCTCTGAAGACCTGCGCTGTCAAGCTCCCCCAAGACGTTCTTCCCACTTAAAAACGGAGTTTCAATTGCTGTGCATTTAACATTGTTGTGAAAATCGTATTACTGTGGCTACTCAGATAGACAGTTCTCATCCCTAAGCGTGAATTTATAGGGGCAGATTATCTCAATCAGGAGATGGCAGGGAGATTTGTGATCAAGTCAAGATTTTGAGCCCAGCCAACCAAGGCGGCCACCTCTGGGCTGCCAGAAACTTAAAAACAGAATTATGCACATGCTGGAATGCTAAGATTCAGTAAGATGCAAAGCATATAAACGTACTCCCAGTTTATCTTGAATACGACGTCACAATCAAACATGCGTCATAATGTATTTCGTCACTTCGGCTCATGACGCAAAGCTTTGACGTCATTTTTGTTTTGCGTTGTCATTTTCTAGATATCCCATAAAAACAAAAAAAAAAAAGACGTTTTGGGCCGTTACAGTCGTTAGTAAGGGCTATTCTGGTAAAATAAACGCATTGGGCATCGTACGTGACCCATAACGAACATACCTACAAATTTTCAGAAAGATCAGCCCTGAAGTTTTGTCTGGAGCGAGTGGAACACATTTTGACCACGGACAGACACACAGACAGACAGTATTTCTTCGTTCCCATCCTAAAGTACTCCCTGTTCTATAAGATCTGGGAGTACAAAAAAACAGAATTACGCACATGTTGGAATGCTAAGATTAACAATCCAAACTAGGTCAACTATCGACGCTACAAGACTGATCTAGAGCAAAGTATACCACATCAACATTTCTAGAGGTCTAGATCGTGATGAAATGTGAAGGTAGTACACTCGTCTTTTATGAAAATTAAAAATGTGGCAGAAAAGTATGCATGCTTTTCTTACAATCTTGTGCTGTCCCGTGTCTTGCTATGAATTAAAAACACCGGCAAAGAGTATGCATATATTTCCTACTATATTTCTCTGCCTCTTGTCTTTTCGTAAAATTAAAAAATCTGGCAAAATGTATGTGTACATTACCTTGCGTGTTTGTCTGTGTCTTTTCCTTTTTGCTTAATTAAAAACATTGGCAAAAAAAATTAAATAAATAAAAATAAATAAAAAAAAAATCTAAAAAATAAAAAAAAAAAGGCATGCACCCATTTCTTGTCATGCTTGTCTGATTCTTGTTTTTTACAAAAAACTATGATCACTAGCCAAAAAAGTGTACACATTTCCTACCATGTTCGCTGCTGGCACTTTTCTATGGCAATTTTTCTCTCAAGCAATATTGATCTTAATAAAGGTAAACGGAACGTGCTTTTGAGCATGTGTCGATTAAAATGACGTATTTGCACGTGCCGCTGGCCCATGCATCTGGTTGGGACTGCATGCTCAATTAAAACATAGTACAAGTATCTGACCTTCCTGTAAATAGGAATGTAGGAGTTGAAGTGTTTGTTAACGTTACAATAGGTTTAACATTTTGAATGGAATCATGTTTCTTAGCGCGCACGCGCGCGCGCGTGTGTGTGTTCACTTTAATTCTACTTCTATTCACATGATGTGCTATTTTTGTTGTTGTTGTTGTTGTTAAAAGCAGATTTGTTAGCATATGATATAAATGATGAAGGGAAATACTGGAGCCGATGCTAAAGCGCATAATAATCAGTAAAAACTAACAATGCATTAAAAGAAATCAACAGAATAAAAACATACGTCTAATTATACATGCATACATACATACACGCATGTATACTATACCTACAAACTATACTATGCTATACTGTACTATATACATAGACACACATACCTACATACATACACATATGCATACATACATACAAACGTCTAGTATTCGACTGACTTCACGCTTACAATAAGATAATGTTCAAGAAAAAGACCAAAGAAAACAATCGGTAGAAGGTTCACGTAAAAATGATAAAAAGAATATGGTTTGACCGTTTTGTTCACGGGCAGGAATTGATGTACAAGAACAGATAATTATGACATGGGCCACAGGATGAACACGCATGGAAGGGCAGTGACCAGTGGACTGTGGAAATACAAACAGCAGTGACCCTGACAGCTGTAGATTTTGAACACAACGATGCATTACAATGGATCGGGGCATTCCGGGATATAGGAGGAGTTCTCTCCCCCGAGTCTGAGGGCAATAACGGTAAGCCAGATGAGGTCCGGACTCAAGGGACCTCATCCTCATTGTCACCTCATCTATATCATCACTTATCATCCTTGTTCTCAAGGTCGTTTGCACGCTGTTTGCCTGCAGTTGTGAGGATTGTATTTGCATCCCCCTCTCTCTCATGTTTCCAATGTCCATTAAGGGTGAGTGAACGACATGTTGTTCTGTTTGGTGCGAATGGACTTTGTCAGTAGGAAAGAACAATGGGTGGTATGGGGAAATTGGATACTGGATATGGGTTGGGTTAGGGTAGGGAGACTGAGAGAGTTGGTTCAACAGTGTGTGTGTGTGTGTGTGTGTGTGTGTGGGGGGGGGGGGGGGGGGGGGGGGCGGAGATGTGTGTGCGCGAACGTGTGGTGTGTGAGCGTGTGTGTGTGTGTGTGTGTGTGTGTGTGTGTGGGGGGGGGGGGGGGGGGGGGGATATGTGTGTGTACAAACGTGTGTGTGTGTGTGTGTGTGTGTGTGTGTGTGTGTGTGTGTTTATGCGTGCGTGCGTGCGTGCGTGCGTGCGCGCGCGCGCGCGCGCGCGCGCGTGTGTGTATCGTTGTTGTGTGTGTGCGTGAGTGTGTGTTTGTGCGTGCGTTCATGCGTGTGTGTGTGTGCGTGTGTGTGTATGCGTGCTTGCGTGCGTGCATGCGTGCGTGCGTGCCCGCGTGCGCGCGCATGTATGTGTGTGTGTGTGTGTGAATTTTGACAACCGGAGAGAAGAAAACGAAAGAGACGGAAAGGCGGGGTAGACAGACGGCTGAACAGACAGATGGGCTTGGTACATTCACAGAGAATGGATGAGCGCAGAGAAAAGGGGAGGTTCACACAGATAAAAAATCATTGTATTGTTTTATTCATACTGAATTAAATGCATAATAAAAAACAAATCCACAACGGGCAAAAACTATCTAGAAAAAAAAACAAACACTTACATAGAAAGGATATATGAAAAAATTATAAAAACAGAACATTTGTTCATTTGGTTTGTCTCTCAAATTTTCTGTAGTGTACATAACGTAAGAGCAATATAAGCACATCAACAAAGTGTTAGAAGAACGTAAATATTGTGTATATACAGGTCAAAATTGATCAGAACAAGATGCAGGTACAAACAAGAACAGGGGGATATGTGGTGTAGATACGCCCGATGGCTAAGGACACTCAAGAGTCCAGGGATAGTGAGAGCTAGATGGTGGAAGATGGGAAGAGAGAGAGAGAGAGAGAGAGAGAGAAGAGAGAGAGAGAGAGAGAGAGAGAGAGAGACAGAGAGAGAGAGAGAGAGAGACAGACAGACAGACAGACAGACAGACTGAGACAGAGAGAGAGAGAGGAGAGGAGAGAAGAGAGAGACAGACAGAGACAGACCGAGAGAGAGAGAGAGAGAGGGGGGTGTTGGGAGAGAGGGAAGGAGGACAAATGGATAAGGAAGAAAGGGAGAGGGGAACCCACCCCCCTTTTCCCCCTTCCTCTCCCGTCTGCATTTCTCTTCATCTCCCCCCAAAAGCAAATCAGTCAAATCAATAAAGGTCACTGTTGTGGGTCATTAAAGAAATCCTCCTTCTGATCAGAATTATAACTTTGGTCGCATTTCCCTCCCAAAGCCGCCGGCTGACCTACAAGAGCGTGGGCTAACGACCCCCGCCGGCGCAGACCCTGCACTTACAGCTACGTCACTTCCGTGATTCTCAGTCCTACAGTCTCCTTGTCACGGGTGTGCGACTTGCCACCCTGCCTTCCCATCTTTTCACCCTTCCACCCTCCTACCCCCCACCCCCGCCCCTCCTCTCTCACTCTCCTCACCCCCCACCCCCACCCCCAAAAAAAAAAAAAAAAAAAATCGTTCAGTAGAAGAAGTTCGCGTCGAGGTCCAGGCGCGGGGTCGCTCTGACTGGTGTTGTAGATCTCCTTGCGCAGCTTGGTGGAGGACACCCCCGGGGTGTAGGGCAGGAAGGTGACGGGCATGAGCCTCTCGCACAGCTCGCGGGCAGGGAAGTTGGGCATGTCGTCGCCCCTGACGTAGAGGCTGGAGTCCTGCTGTCGCCGCCCGCCCGAGAACATGCAGGCCAGGAAGTTGTGGGGTCGTGCCGGCGATGCAGAACACCTGGCAAATAGGGGGTGAAGATGGTGATGGTAATGGCAAGGTTTGCTCCTGGCCCAGCAGACCGCGAAGGGGCCATATCAGGGCTGTCACCGCGTAGAAGTTAACTCACAAGCCATTTAAAAAAGAGAGAGAGAGAGAGAGACAAGGCAAGACAAGACAAAAAAATTTCACTTTCCATTCTTTATTTACGAGGATAATAGATAAGCACTGATGTGCTTTTTTACATCCAGTCCTCGCCCTGAATAGGGTCAACAATATAAAATAAGATGAGGTAACAAAGGAAGCATGCAAAAAGTGACTAGAACTACAATTACAATACGGGATTAAACTTAGAACAAAAAAAAAAATAATAATGATAAAAATAAAATAAAAAAAATAAATTAAACAAAAAAAAATAGAGACAGACAGACAGACAGACAGACAGCCATACAGGACAGACAAACCGAGACGCAGGAGCGAAGAGTGAGAGTACAGAGCAGAGAGAGAGAGAGAGAGAGAGAGGAGAGAGAGAGAGAGAGAGAGTAGAGATAGAGGAGGAGAGAGAGAGGAGGGCGGAGAGGAGATGGGGAGAGAGAGAGAGGGGAGGGGGCATTAGAAAAAAAAGAGAGAGAGAGAGAGGGAGGAGAAGAGAGAGAGAGGGAGAGAGAGAGAGAGTGGAGAGGAGAGGGGAAGAGTGCTAGAGATGAGAGGAGTGAGGATAAGGAGGGGGGCTTTGAAACAAGGAGTCTTAGAAGGAATGCTGAGATAAGAAGGGGGGGGGAGGGGGAACAAGGGGGGGGGAAGGGACAAGAAACAATACGGGATTTCCAGAGATACAAGAAAAAGAATCAAAATTTGAAGAGGGGGTGGGGGGGGGGAGGGGGGGGGGGGGGGGAGAGGGGGAGAGAGGGAAGACAATCGATTTGAAGCTGGGGGGGGGGGGGGGGGGGGGGGGGGGGGGGGGGGGGAAAATAAAGCACAAATGGAGGGGGGGGGGGGGGATGCATATGATAGCCCAGTCGCCACGGGTAGGAGGGGATGCCATATGGATAATAAATCAAGTTATTCCAGAACCGAGAGAGAGAGAGAGAGAGAGAGAGAGAGAGAGAGAGAGAGAGAGAGAGAGAGAGAGAGAGAGAGAGAGAGAGAGAGAGAGAGAGCGTATCATAAGATATATAAGCGTATCGATAGAATGACAAGAGGGCAGGAGGTAGTAGGAAAGTAGGAAACACACACACACACACACACACACACACACACACACACACTAGTCAGGTACATACATAAGGCAAAGAGGGTGGTGGTGGTTGGTGGGTGGATTTATGGTGGAGTATGCAAGTACTGCACATAAGATGGTTGAAGTAATGGTGTTTGAAGGTTGATATGCATTGGCGTTGTTTGGTGATTCAGGGAGCGAGTTCCATTGACGGGAACCTGAATATGTTAAACTGGATTTGAATAAGTCAATTCTAGGAACAGGGACATGTAGTTTGTGTAGAGTCCTTGAGGAATTATTGAGAATCTGTGAAACTAATGTTGAGGGTGCCTTCCCAGACACAATCTTGTGCATTATGATCCCTTGTTTGTATTCTAATCTCAGACTTAAGGGGAGAACTTGAATCTTTTATAGTCCGAGTCCAGAAGACTACTGCTTTTTAGGAGGACTAATTTGAGAGCTCGCTTGTGTAGGCTTAACAATGGTTTGAGGGTGTTAGCGCTAGCACAGTCCCATAGAGTAGATCCATAGTCTATGTATGATTGAATATGAGACTGGAAAAAGAGCTTGCGTGAATGCAGGTCGAGGAAGCGTTTTGATTTTGGAGAGTTGATAAATTTTCTGTGAAACTTTTTTTGCATAGTGAGGTTATGTGAGCTTGCCAACTCATATTATTATCAATTGTTATTCCTAGCACTTTGAGGTATTAAACCTGTTCAACGGGTTCATTTTTAAGATGTACAGGAGGAAACTTAATAGTGAGATTTTGTCTTTTTTTGCCTGGTTGTGATGAGCATGGATTTAGTTTTTTTTTTTTGGTGAAGCGACATGTGATTTAGTTCAGTCCATTTGACGAGGTCATTCGCACTTTTCTGTAAAAGTTTGTGCAAGAACAGTAACATCAGAATGATTTGTATGTATTGTTGTTGTATCATCAGCAAAGAGTTCACAGGTGGATGTGATATGGAGAGGTAAATCATTGATGTAAATTGTGAACAGTAAGGGACCCAGGATAGAGCCTTGTGGTACGCCATAGGAAAGTGTTTGAAATGAAGAGTAAGTTGTATTAATTTTTACACATTGTTGTCTATTTGTGAGATATGAGTGAAAAAGCGTAAGAGTTTTTGTGGATAAGCCATACAATTTTAATTTTCTAAGAAGAAGGTTATGGTCTATTACATCAAATGCTTTTTTGAAATCAATGAATAGGACACCACAATATCTGTTGTTGTTAATGCTATTTAGCCAGTCATCAACCAGGTTGATTAGGGCTGAGTGGCATGAATGGTTGTGTCGAAACCCGGACTGTCTTGGATGAAGCAAGTGGTATGTATTTAGGTGGTGTAATGTGTGTTTGTGTATGTGTTTTGTTTTTTTCCAAAGGTTTGGAAATAGTGGAAATGATTGAGATTGGTCTGTAGTTTGCAGGGTCTGAGCTGTCACCTGCTTTGTTTGTAGATAGGTATGACTTTCGCCTTTTTGAAACTGTCGGGAAAATGATTTTTGTCGATGCATAAATTGAAGACGTATGTTAACGTATCTGTAATTGCTGGAGCTGATAGTTTGAGGATTTTGCCGTCTAGGCCATCCACCCCGCAGGTACCTGACTGTTTTAGTGCGTTAGGTAGTGATAAAACTTCAAAAACTGTTATTGGTGGAATATAAAGTTCAGACTTGATGTTTTTATCTTGGCAATATTGTTTCAGTTTTTGTAGGTCGTTTGATCTGGATGAATCTGTCGTGACAATTTTATTGGCAATAGTACAAAAGTGGGTGTTCAGCTGTTCGACAGAGATGTCTTTAATTACAGTTGATTTTGAAGATTGATTGTTTGTAAGCTCGTTAATAGCTCTCCATAGCAATTTTGGGTTCTGGTTTGACGATATTAGTTCTCGATAATATTTCATTTTTTTTCTCTGCGCTTCTGTGAATTTATTGCATTTCTCAGTTTTCTAGATTCCTCTTCATAGCCATGTTGTTTAAGCATATCTCTAAGGTAACCTGCCTCCTGTAACTCTTTAGTGTACCATGCCGGCTTAGGATCATGTCGCACTCTAATCGTTTTTAGAGGAGCGTGTTTATCATAAATTTCAGTAAATGTTTTGATCCAAAATTCTACTGCAAGATCTGGATTAGTTATGTTGAAAACTGAAGAGAGATTTGAGTTGAGCAAGTCATGTAGAAAGTCTTGGTTGTTAAAGCTTGTAAAGCAACGGTAGGTCATTGTCTTGTGTCCCGTTTTGGGAATTTTTACTCCTTTTTTTTGACCATGTGACACAAACTGGATAATGATCGCTACAGTTTAGAACAGGGACGCAGACTTCTGTTATGTTAGTTTTATGAAAAATAAATATGGTCGATAAGTGTCTTGGAGTTTGGTGTGATTCTCGTTGGAGATTCGATGAGCTGATGCAGATTGAATAGACTGAATGCTTGGGTCCATTGGTTTTGTACTTTCAAAAGGTCTATGTTAAAGTCTCCAAGTAAAATGATTTCCTTGGATTCAAGCGAGACTGCATCCATCATCGTAATAA